>RJWJ010041035.1:0-13700 GCA_004363605.1 Indri indri | reverse complement strand
GAAAAATACCTGGTAGATATTGGCTATCCAGGAATACTGATTCCTTCTTTCACAATTCCATAGGCCATCCTATGTAAGTAGGAAATGGTTTAAATGTACAAATTTTTGTTAAACATGAATTATATTGTATGGAACCATATATTTTGGGTGAGACTTAGAAAGGAATTTTAGCTGCTTAAATGCATGCTCTATTTTTTCCTTTACTAAAAGCCAGAGTTCCATTCAACTAAACAAACCAATTAAATCCCCACACTGGTTTTGTAAACTCTGCTTGCTTATAGTGAGCCTGCCCAAATATGATAAAAAATTGTCAACTTTCTACCTTCTTTTATAGCAAGTAAACTTGTCCTAGAAAGTAAATTGAAGGATTATTATATGTTTCTATTACTAGCTGTTTGTGCAAACCTTTCTGCATTGTCAAAATAAAGAGTTTACTGAAGGAAAGTGAAATAGAAAGGGACTAAAAAAAATAAAGTTGATGGATTAGCTCAGTATTTCCCAGTAGGAACTTTTTATTCTGTTATGTTTGGTAGGTTCTTATCTCAGTGGACTATAGCTCTAGTTTTTATCAATTACCTTAGGGGCATTTCTCTATAAAGTACTTTCAATTCTATAGACTCTTCTGGCAGACCTCCCTGTTACCTTTGGCTCTTTATCTCTGGATTCTATCAGAAGCTTTCAAGAGAACTGTTTTGCAGCCAACTCTGGGAACCTGAGCAATAGACTGTTTCAGATCTTCTTTTTTCTGTGAAATAGCTAAGGTTCCCAAGATACCTATTTTAAAAGCAAACACCATTTTGTAAAGGGAGAAAAGTCTCTTTGATTCAGTCATGATAAGAAAATTTTTATGCATTCTATTTCTATTAACTTGTATTTTTTTACAAAATTCCTATGAAGTGGTTTTGTATGTGTGTGCATGTGTGTGTGTGTGTGTGTGTGTGTGTGTGTGTGTATAGAGAGAGAGAGAGAGAGAGAGAGAAACAGGCATTCTATAGTATTAATTGTTGCTGACTAAATTTTTAAAGATAATTTTCTCTAATATTATAAATGAGTAGCATTTAAAAATGTATATTTCTGTTAAGCAAGGATTCTTAATCTAGTGTCTTCAGTCATTAAATTGTTTTATGAAATATGTGCATGTATTAATATTATGTATCAAAAATAGTTTAATGAATAGAATACAGTATACCCCATTTTATTGCACTTTACTTAATTGCACTTTTCAGATATTGGGATTTTTTTTCTTTTTCTTTCTCTGTGTTTTGGTACAAATTGAAGGTTTGCGGCAAGCTTTCATTGAGCAAGTCTATCGACACAATTTTTTTCCAATAGCATGTTCACGCTCCATGGCTCTGTGTCACGGTTCGGTAATTTCTGAAATATTTAAAACTTTTTCATTATGATTATATTCGTTATGGTGATTTATGATCAGTGATCTTCGATGTTACTATTGTAATTGTATTGGGGCACCATGAACAGCACCCACATAAGACACAAACTTAGTTGATAATGTGTGTGTTCTTATTGTTCCACTGACCAGCTGTTCCCCGTCTTTCTGCTTCTCCTCAAGCCTATCTATTCCCTGAGACACAACAATATTGAAAGTATTCCAATTAATAACCTTACAGTGGCTTTTAAGTGTTAAAATGAAAATCAAAAGCTTGAAATGATTAAGTTAAATGAAGAAGACGTGCCAAAAGCTGGGACAGACTGGAAGCTAGAGCTCTTGTGCCGAAGTTAGCCAAGTTGTGAATGCAAAGGAAAAGTTCTTGAAGGAAATTAGAAGTGTTACTCCAGTGAACACATGAATGATAAGAAAGTGCAACAGCCTTATTGCCAATATGGAGAAAGTTTTAGTGGTCTGGATAGAAGATCAAACCAGCTACAATATTCCCTTAAGCCAAAGCTTAATCCAGAGCAAAGTCCTTGCTCTCTTCAATTCTATGAAGGCCAAAAGAGGTGAGGACGCTGCAGAAGGAAAGTTTGAAATTCGCAAAAGTTGGTTCATGAGATTTAAGGAAAGAAGCCATTTCCATAAAATAAAAGTGCAAGGTGAAGCAGCAAGTGCTGTTGTAGAATCTGCAGCAAGTTATCCCGAAGATCTACCTAAGATAATTGATGAAGATAGCTACACTAAACAACAGGCTTTCAATGTAGGTGAAACAGCCTTATATTGCCATCTAGGACATTCATAGCTGGAGAGGAGAAGTCAATGTTTCTCCTCAAAGCTTCAAAGAAGAGGACTCTCTTGTAAGGGATTAATGCAGCTGGTGACTGCAAGATGAAGCCAATTCTCATTTATCATTCCCAAAACCCTAGGGCTCTTTAGAATTATGCTAAATCTACTCTGCCTGTACTCTATAAAAGGGAGAACAAAACTTGGATGACAGTGTATATGTTTGTAGCACGGTTTTCTGACTATTTTAAACCCACTGTTGAGATTTAACTGCTGAGAAAAAAAATATTTTTCAATAAAAAAATTATTTCAATATATTAGTGCTCATTGACAATGTACCTTGTCAGCCAAGGGCTCTGATGGAGACATACAGGAGATTAATATTGTTTTCATGTCTGATAACATGACATTCATTCTGCAGCCCATGGATCAAGGAGTAATTTTGATGTTGAAGTTTTATTATGTAAGAAACACATTTCATAAGGCTATAATTGCCATAGATACTGATTCCTTCGATGGATCTGGGCAAAGTAAATTGAAAATCTTTTGGAAAAGATTCACCATTCTAGCTGACATTAAGGATACTTATGATCCATGGGAGTACATACAAATATCAGCACTGACAACAGTTTGGTAGAAGTTGATTCCTAATCCTCATGGACAGCTTTAAGAGATTCAAGACTTCAGTGAAATGGAGCCTAAAGATATGACTGAATTGCTACAATCTCATGATAAAACTTGAACAGATGAGGACTTCCTTCTTATGGATGAGCAAAGAAAGTGATTTCTTGAGATGGAATCCACTCCTGGTGAAGATGCTGTGAACACTGTTGAAATGACAGTAAAGATTTTAGAATATTATTTGTAAACTTAGTTAATAAAGGAGTGGTAGGGTTTTGGAAGGATTGATTCCAATTTTGAAAGAATTTCTACTGTGGGTTAAAGGCTTTCAAACGGCCTGAAATGCTACAGAGAAATCTTTCCGGAAAGGAAGAGTCAGTTAATCTGACAAATTTCATTGTTGTCTTATTTTAAGAAATTGCCACAGCCAGGGCAACCTTCATCAACTACCACTTTGATCAGCCAGCAGCCACCTATATCAAGGCATGACCTTCCACTAGGAAAAAGATTAGGACTCTCTGAAGGATCACACAATCATTAGCATTTTTTAAACAATAAAGTTTTTAAAATTAAGTTTATGTACATTATTTTTTAGACATAATGTTATTGAACACATTAGAATACAGCTACTATAAACATGGACTTTTCCAAGCCCTGGGAAATCAAAAAATTTATGTGACTCTCTTTATTGCCTTTATTCACTTTATTGTGAATTCACTTTATTTATTCAGTGGTCTGACACTGAACCTATAATATCTCTAAGGCATGTCTGTATGAGTTCATAAACTTGGACAAAAAAAATATAAATGTTACACATTTTTTTCCTCTACTTTTCATCTGACATTTAACACTTATTTTTCAATTATATGTGTGAATGACAAATCACAGCAGTATTTGGAGTACATTTTTACCAATGGAAAACATACATTTTTTTTCCTATTCTATTAATGATGTTATATGTGTTTAATTTTACATTCATCATTACTTTTCAATCATGTTTACTAGACTATTCCTTACTAAAGCATATTAATGTGCTTAGTAATGAGGCATTCATATTAGTATACCACAACAAATTTATAAATTATTTTATATCTTTATTTCAATATATTTGTGGGCTTTTAAAATTCTTAATATTTTATTTTAAGAGTTTGAAAATATTCTGAGAAGGCTACCAAATGTGTCACACAACTTCCAAAAGAATCCATATGAGGAAATTTATGGAACACTGAGTGTAAAATTTTAGGAGTCTAGGAAATCTTAGATTATTGGTATTCTTAAAAGATTACAATGATAATAAATATCTTCATTCATATGGTTCTTCCAATTAGGAGAGGATTTTCATATGTTATTTTTCATTCAGCAAGTATTCATTAAGCATCTGTCACGTGCTTAGCATTATTCTAGTGACTAGAAATAAATGGAGTGAACATAATAGAAACAAACAGACAATATTTGCCTTTGCCACTTTGTATTTTATATTTTAGTGTAAGAGACAAAAATAAGTAAAATCTAAAAACAAATAATAAAGTTGAAGGAATCATGCTATTTTTTGCAACATTTGTTATAAAGCTGTAAAAATTATGATAATGTGGTATTGACAAAAAGGAATAAAGCTTAAAACAATGGAACAGAATAGAAGTTCCAGAAATAGGTCATGTATACATAGTCAATTGATTTTCAAAAAAGGTCCACAGACAATTCAAATGGAGGTACATAGCCTTTTCAACAAATGGTGCCAGGACAATTTGACATCCATATGTAAAAAAAGAAAAAAAGGCATTGACTTGTCTCATATCTTATATAATATAAAATAATTAACTCAAAATGGATCACAAAATTAAACATAAAAGTTAAAACTGTACATTTCTAGAAGAAACCATAGGACAAAATCTTTGTACACTCAGATGTATAGTGATATCTCATTGTCATTCCCTATAGGCTAATGATATTGAACATCTTTTCGTAAACTTACAATATTTGCCATTAACATTTTTAAATCGATTCTCTGTTCAAATATTTTGACCATTATTATTTAGATCATTTTGTGTTTTATTGAGCTTTGAGACTATTTTATGTATTTTGGATACCAGCTTATGATGAAATATGTTTCTAAATGTTTTCCACCAGTCAGGGGCTTGTCACTTTATCTTCTTAAGAGAAACTTTTGAAGAGATTAGTATTATTTATTATTTTTCAAATTCATTTTGCCTATTCCAATTCTTTTCCTTTCCTGGATAAAATTTAGAATCAGTTTGCTGATTTCTATAAATGAAAGTGAAATAAGTTGAAAAAATTGCTGCAATTTTATTATAGTTGTATTGAATTTATAGATAATTTGTGGGGGAACTACCATTTTAACAATATTGAAAATACAGTTAGATAGAATAAGATCTAATATTCAGTAGCTCAATAAGACTACTATAATAAACAATAATTTGTTGTATATTTTAAAGTAATGAAAAGAGTAGAATTAGAAGGTTCCTAACACAGAGAAATAATAAATGCTTGAAGTGATAGATACCCCAATTTCCTTGATTTGATCATTACACATTATATGCCTGTATCAAAATATCACATGTATCTGATAAATATGCACAACTATTATGCATACATAATAATAAAACATAAAAATTTTAAAAATTTAAAATTTAACGAATAAAAATAATTGTTCTAATTCTCAAGTACATTTTATTCAGATAGTCTTTAATTCTCTTGTTTTACACTGTAAAATTTTGAAAAGAAATGGTAAGAATGGATATCATTGCTTTGTCCCTGATCTTTGTATGGAAGGATTAGTTTTTCACCATTTCATATAATGATAGATGCACGTTTTTGGTAGATGGCCTTGTTTTTTTGTTAGGGTAATTCTGGCCTCATAAAATGAGTTGGATAGTATTCTCTCTGCTTGTATTTTCTGGAAGTGTTTTTGTAGAATTTATATTATTTTTTCCTTTTAACATCTGACAAATGCTATTGACACTATCTGAGCCTGGAGTTTTGTTTGTTGGAAATATTATAATGATTAATTCAATTTCTGTAAAATATTTAGGACTACTTAGTATATCTATTTCTTCCTGAGTGAGCTTTGATAGTATCTGTCTTTAGATGAATTTACCATTTCACCTTGTTGTCAAATTTAGGGAGCATTAATTTTTTCTAATTGTCTATTGATACTGCTTTGATGCATTTCAAATCTGCAGTAATGGTCACTCTTTTCACTCCTAATATTGGTAATCTTTGTATTTGCCCCTTTTTTTCATTGGGCTTTAGGATTATTGATCTTTTCAAATAACCAGGTTTTGTTTTAATCTTCTCAATTTTTTATAAAAAGTTCATTCATTTTTTCTCTTTTCTTTATTATTTCTGTCCTTCCACTTGATCATAGTTTAATTTTCTCTTATTTTTCAATTTTCTTACAGTGAACATTTAAACATTTTTGAAACCCCTCTTCTTTTCTACTATTAATATTATATAAGCTTCAAATGCTATAAAATTTTGCTCTAAACTCTTCTAGTATTGTGTTGATATATTGTTTTCATAGTCATTCAAATAAAATACTTTTTAATCTTCCTAGTGTTTTCCTTTTTGACAAAATTGTCACTCAAAAATAAATTGCTCAATTTCTAAATTTTAGAGAAATTTTTCAGTTTTCTGTAAAATGATGTCTGGTTTATTTCTGTTATAGTTAGAACATCACTTAATTTATTTAATTATTTTTAAATTTTTGAGATTTGTTATTAGTTTGATAACTTCATCTATCTTGGTACATGTGTTCTGAGTACATAAAAAGAATATATATTCTGACGGTTATCTTTCCTTTTCTTTGCCATAAATGTTAATTAGATCAATTGGTTGTCAGTGTTGCTCAGGTCTTCTATGTTTTTACTGATATTCTTTCTACATGGTATATCAATTACCGAAAGGAGTGTTCAAATTTCTAACAATAATGGTATATTTTTTCCATTTATAATTTCAGTTCTTTCAGTTCATGCATTCTAAAGTTTATGTTTGTGAATTAACCTCTTTATCTTCGTGTAATGTCCTTATTCATTGCTAGTAACATTTCTTAATCTGATGTCAAGCTTCTCAGTTACTAATCTTGTCTTTCCAACTTTCTTTTGTTTGTTTTCATGGTATCTATTTTTTAATCCTTGCATCTTTATCCTATATATGTCTTTGTGTTTAATGTGGCTTTCTTTACCTGATTGGATCATCTCTGTCATTTAATTTTTGTATTTAGACTATTTATATTTAATATAATTTTTGATATGATTGGATTCAAATCTTCCCCTTTACTAATTTCTATTTTTTCTGTTGTTCTTTCTTTCCTATGACCTCTATTTTTAAAAATTTTGCTCATTTGTGGATTGTCTGTGTGTTTGTTTATTTTCTCATTAAATTTTATCTTCTCCAGTATTCCCTTATTATTTGTACTCACACAGATTCTCTGTAAAAAAAAAAAAAAATTAGTAGTTACCTTAGGGTTTACAATATCATCTTTAATATATTACAGTATTTCTTCAAATAATATTATGTCATTTTACTTTTATTGTAAGAGTCTTGAAGATCTATTTTTCTAATCTCTCTCTCCCGATTTTTGTGCTATTGTAATCATGCATTTTAATTTTAGTTATGTTATAAATCCACAGAATATGCTACCATTTTCCTTTAGCACATCAACTATATTTTAACAAGTGTTCGCAATACTTACACTATTTACATTTTGGATCAGGTAATTCTTTGCTCTTGAGTACTGCCTTGTGCTATATTATGTTTAGCAGGATCTCTTTTTTCTACCCACTAGATTCTAGTAGCTCCTTCCACTCTCCAACATAAAAACCAAAATTGTTCTCAGAAATTGCCAAATATGCTCTGAGGCACAAAATTGTTTCTGCTTGTAAACCTGCTAAAGAGTCATTGGACATAAGAGAAACATATTTACTTTTATTATAACAATTTCCAAAGACTTTCATTTTTTGTGTGTGAATGCACTTTTTTTTTTTTTTGCCTGGTATAATATTGTTCTGGTCCATCTTGCTCTCTCTTTTTTGTCTGGAATTCAAATTACATGTATGTTACACTGTGTTTTCTTATCCCATAATTTTTTATGTTTTAGTTTGTATAATTTATATTGCTTTGGCTTCCAGTTAAGTAGTTCTATTTTTACTAGTGTCGAGATGTGTGTGTGTGTGCACATGTGCATGCGTGTGTGTGTTTGTTTTCCACCAAGCGTCTCCATTTAACCTTTTCTTATATCATTCATGTCTCTGCCGAAATTCTTCATATAGTTTTTCATGTTCTTGGTAGTGTACAATATTAATACAGTTATTACAAATACTTGCTCTATGAAGTCCAACATGAGGTCATCTCTGTGTCTGATTCTATTGATTGCTTTGTCTATTGGCAGCACTTTTTTCCTTGCTTCTTTTGAGTGTCTCATATTTTGTGATTGAATGTTGAATATTATATTTAGAAAAATAGAAAGTGAGTTTTGGGTTCAAACGAAGCTTTACTTTTGTAGTTTGTCTGGATTTTATTATTGTGTAAGTAAGATTCATGCTCTTATCAGCTTTCTACATTCTAGGCAGATGTGAAAGGAGAAAACCATTTATAGCATAATAATGATATGATCTGATTTATATCTTTGTTGAATGATAACACCGCTCCATGGGATATGTCAGGTATAACCTAAAGGCATCAGTCAGCAAGAAATTGCCATGGTTCAGACAATGGTTGAACACGTGAAATGTTGTCAAATTCATGACATAATTTAAAGCAAAATCTGACAGTATTTTCTCATGGATTAATTTATGTTGTGAAGAAAAAGAGTAAAGAAAATGCCCAGGTAAATGTCCTGTGCAATTGGTTAGATTGTGATGGCATTTACTGAGATACAAGATAATGAGTAAGGAGTGAGTATTTCCCAGGAGCAAGGGGAGAAGAAGAGTGAATCATCCATTTTTTTATACACCAAATAATTGTTACAATTTCATTTCATTTGAAATTCTAGGGGTCCCTACATGAATAAGAAATACAGTCCTTGCTCTTGAATCATGAGAGATATAAGACTATAACCAGAAAATACCAATTCAGTCTGGCAAATTTTAGGATAGGTAAGATTCAGTATATTATCAGAACACTCAGAACTCCATCCTGACTCTAATTATTGTTCCTGTAAAGTGTGAAAATTCTAACTAAAAACACAAAATTAAACATGCTAACTCATCCCTTAAAATTTAAAATATGAGAGAAAAATTAAGAATGACATTTCCCTGTTTCACTTTTTAAATACCTCCTGACTGTCTAGGATTTAAGCATCTTAGTGTTAACACACAAATCTCTTCTTATATACTTCAAGTCTCTAAAATTACTATCCCTTCCCTCTCTTCTATTCTTTTTCATACAACTTCTCCTCTGACAAAAGCAGCTTCCCCTCCCACATCCCCAATTTGAGGTACCATCTGGTAAAATCCTACTCAAGCTTAAATAATCAACTCAATTATGACCTCCTCACAGAAGCTTTTTTGCAACACTGCAGAAAGAGCTGGCACACCCTCTCCTATGCCTTCAATTATTTTCTGTATCCCTTTTTTCTTTGAATTGTACTTATTCACATACTTCTACCTTACACTCTCAAGTCCTTTGATTTTTAAATTCATAACAGAATTATATATATATATATATATATATTATATATATGATGGTCTATAAATATTCCTAAAGTAAATAGAGGCATAAATGAGTAAATCAATTTCTGAAACAATTACATTTTGAACTATCAATTTGAAAAAATGCATTGACTCCTAAGCACTTCCTTCTTCTTATGAATGAATTGCCTTTGACCATAGCTAATCCCAGATGACTTAGAATGTAAAGGAACTATCATTGAAGCATTGACACAATCATCATTGCTTTCAAGAAATCCTACAATGAATGTCACCTATATGAATGTGCTTGTGTGTTTCCAGTAAAGAAATTAAAAATATTGGTAAGTAGGAAAAATATGTTTGGAAGACAAAGACAGGAAAATAGAAAATATAAAAATAAGACTCTGAATTACTTGATGGAAGGAATATATCTTGATCATTTTCTATCCCCAGAGTCTGACAGAGAAAATAGCCAAAGAAAAAAATGACCGTCAAAAAAGGTAGCATTGACTGTCACATCTCTTAATACTTTAGAGCCAAAACATTCTCCTTTCACCATCTATTAAACTATAATTTTAGGTTTTTATTTTATATTGTTTATCCATCATAAGGATAACAAGAAGCTGTAGAGAAAAATGTAAGACACTTTTATAGCAATAATACATTTACCTATTTGCATGTCATAGCTATTCAATTATGCACTGTTAAGATTATGCATGACTTTATTAGTTAGTTGAAGGTAGAAAATGTGTCACCATCTTCTCATACTGCCTAGTTCACAGTATCCAAATTGAAAGTTATTAAAGAAAATCTCATAACATTTTAATGTGTGAAAATTATGGCATAAAATCCCTCAAGCAATATTCCTCAGGAAATTTAATCCTTGAATGAGAGCATATGTATTTGCGCATGTGTGTGTGCGCGCACGCACGTGCACTTGGAGCAGTTCCAACATCCTCCAGGAATGCACATATATATGTACATATCTATGTATATGTGTATACAGTGTGTATATTATTATCAAGGACCAATTCTTGAATAATAAAAAATTTAAAGTTCAAATACAATTTCTTAAAATGTTTCCAGATATATTTATGGAGATTTAAATAACTGCTATATCAAATCAAACCTAAAGGGGGCAGAAAGCCTGATAAACTCTTCTTTGGTCACCTCTGATAGTTACCAAGCTGAAGAGGAAGATGTTCCCTTCAATTACTGGGTAACCATAGTGTCGTATTCTCCTAAAGAACTTTATTTTTCCTTTAAAATTACTGCTTTCAGCTGATTTTTTAACATGCCTCTTAAAACCTAATTTTAAAAATAGGAGTACAAAGTATTAATTACTCAGTAGATTGTAATTTTACTTATGTGGAAATTTAAACTTGGAAGCCAGCTATACCCTATGAACACCTGTATTTCAATGAAAAAAAAAATAGAAACTTTGAAAATATTTACTGAACAAATTATTCTATATTTATTGATGTCCAAAGTTTCCTATAAGATTTTCTGTCAATATCTCTTATTTTCTGTATTAAGAAAGAATGAGGTGTTCAGGGAATTTCAGTAATTTGCTTTGCTTTGATTATGTGCAGAAAAAAATTTCATGGCGTGTGTGTGTGTGTGTGAGAGAGAGAAAGAGAGAGAGAGAGAATATGAGTGCAGCACATGGGTTCTGTTCAAGAATCCATTTATAAGAGACAAATTTTTTCATTTATTACACATTTTAAAGTGTTACAAAGTATCCGAATTTTCCAAATTCCTCATAAATATGATTCATAGCTTGATAGTAGGGGACAGCTTATTGTATTTTCTCTCTCTTTCCCCCACCCCGTCTCTTTGTGTGTTTGTGTGTGCGCGCTAAAATGGGACAGTTTTCTCTAGTTAAAAAAGAAAGAACACAATCAGCTGTGTAATTCAGGTAAATTATCATTGCCTTTGAATTTGAAAATAGATAAAGGGAAACTAAAAAATTAGCAGCACTAGTCTTTCTGTAAAATAAAATCACATCAGGTATTTATTGTTTAAAAAGTATTATTGGTTCATTCTCATTTAGCTGTGTATGTGTATTGTTTGTTTATGTGAGTCTTATACATTAGTTTGCTGTAGCCTGTTTTCTTTTCATGATATTGACCTATAATTTAGTAGTGCTTAGATACCCATCTGAGAGGAAAAAAACATGTATAATAGAAGGATTATATATGTATTTATTTAAAATAATCATCAACAACAACAAAATTTTTTTTCAGGGAAATGTGGTTTCCACAGGGCATTAACCTTGTTCAAGGTGTTATGTTGAATGATAAATTTTGTCCCTTTGCTGAACTGAACTGCTATTGAAATACCATTTTCATGATTCTCAATTTTTCAAATTTATGCAGGTGCTGTACCGCATGAGAATATCTGCATTTAGTATGCGAACTGCAATTGGAAAAGGACGATGGCTGCTCTCCTGCTAACTTTAAATAAGTCATGTCACAAATCGTATGTAAGACTTATAAAATATTAATATCAGGAGACATTGAAACAAATCAGCATTACTATTAACCTGGGAAAGGATCTTCCAAATATATATCCAGTGTAAATAAAACAAATACTCAAAAAGTTTTACTTCAAAAACTAGGTGTAAGAAATATTTTCCCAAAGTTTGTAAGATTCTTAGAAAAGTGGCTTAAACAGTAAAAAAAAAAAACAACAAAAGCTGAAATTTGTTTATTCCAAGAACTCATCCAACACTTTTCTTGCTTGCTCTGATGGATGGGCAAATCTTCAAACACAATAATACCTCCTAAATTAAAAATGGAAAGAAACGGTGTAGATAACATATATTATACACTTTTTGTCCAGGCTTATTTTCTTTCTTTTTCTTTGTCCAAGTATCGAAGCCTATTTTTGAACACATTAATTAATGACGCTTGTACAAAAAACAATTGTCTTTATAATAGTGATGGAGGGGCAGATTATAGTTTAAGAAAAATTAGGTTAAGGAATAAATTATACACTGGCAATTAGTTGTTATGATTATTATTTTTTTATTTTTATTTATTTATTTATTTATTTATTGCTGCTTGGTTTTCTAAAATGAAAAGGATAAGTTGTCAAGAAGAAGTGGACAACCATAAACAGCCTCACTTGGTATCTAGACTCATTCTGCTTTCTCTGCTACTTAGTATACAAAGGGGGAAAAGAGTGAAGATATAGGAAACTCTCTTTTATTGACTACATCTGAAATGTACACACACGTTCTAGAGAAAGAGAGGGAATGACAGAGAGACTTTGTCTAGTGTCAACTTTATAATTTAAATTGTAATTAAGCTAGTTTATAAACAGTCTAGGTTTTATAACAATAAGTAGACGATAGATATAAATACAGTAAGCAATGTGAACACCTTTTAACTAAAAATTGATTTATTGGTAACTTACTATATTCTTAATACTAGGGTAGTTATTGCAGTAGGTAGAAAAGTAAGATACAGTCACTGTCTTCAAGGGAATTATAATCTTGTCAGTGGGATAAGCCATATTTGCAGTTGCTAAATTGAATAGATCAATTATGTGAATGCCTTGAACACTAAGCCTAGAACTTTGAACTTGATTCTGGGGGCATATTATAGCCACCAACTTCTATGAACAGGATTTTGATATTAATTTGAGGTATTTTCGGAAAAGGAATCTATTAACACTGATTTCCAATTGCAAAGACCATTCTGTAATTTATATTTTCCTGAAATATTCTAATACAACTGATACTGCTGGTCATTTCCTCTTTGAAATTCTTTTTTCTCTTGACCTTTGTGTCCAGGATTCTACTGAGTCACCCCAAATCATTCTGACTTATTCATCTTTATGAGCTTATCTTTTTCTTTAAAACGTTGATATTTCTTTGCAATGTCGGTATTTTATAGCATTCTGTCTTCAATTAAAGGCTCTTCTCATTCAACCTGCTTTCCCCAGATGCTCAAATACGTTTATCTTTCTTGCAATACTAGCTAAGTGCTGATGCTTCTCAACTATGTCCCTGGCCTCTCTCGTTGATGTTTAGACAAACGTCTTAAACTGTGCATGTACATCTTCACTTGGATGTCATAAAAATGTTATTATGTTCAATACTGGATTCCTTTCTTTTCATACAGTGACATTTATTTTATCTTATCTACCCAACGCCAGTTTATTCTTCTTGACACCTCCTTGGTTCTGGAGAAATCTCTCTCTCTCTCTCTCTCTCTCTCTCTCTCTCTCTCTCTCTCTCTCTCTCTCTC
>RJWJ010041034.1:0-13700 GCA_004363605.1 Indri indri | reverse complement strand
TATGAAAAATAGCAATCTACATATAATCTTTGTGCTGCCATAAGTCTCCAACCTGCTGGGAACGCCCTTCCCTTGAATCCAAAACACCATTATCTGCACCCCTGTCACATGAAGTCAGGAATTTCAGTTTCCTCCCCATTATTTATAGTGTTCTCAGATGGTGGTGGCATGTCCCAGTGAGTGTGTCCCCTCCAGATCTGGCCTGCTGCCCAGACCAATCCTGTCGGCCATCTCCAGCCGCCACGTCACCCCTCCTGAAGACGGCTGTCCTCTCCACACGCCACCCTCCTCACCCCAGGCTTCTCCCTTTGTGCCCCAAAACTCTAACACAACTCCAACTCCAACTGAATGTAGGACACAGTTGTTAATAAACTTTACTACAGATTTTAGGATATCATAAAGAAACAGAAAAAGAAAATATAAAACTCAGAGTGAATACTACCTCTCCTAAAGCACACTGGCTGCACACATCACAGAAGGCCTGGATGGCTGTCTCACAAACTCTCCAATCTCAATCTCCTTCCTCATCTGTCCTGTCACTCCCTGTATCAGTTAGGTAATGCTAGCTGTTGTCACAAATACACCCCTAGATCTCAGAGGTTCACCACCCTGAAGTTTATTTCTCACCCACACCAAGTCCATTTTGGTATTTGGCAGGCTGTCTTCCACACAGTGATTTGGGGACCCAGGTTCCTTCCATCTTGTGGCTCTGCCCTCTTTGCTTCCAGTTGATGCAGGGAACCCCGACCTATGGTGAGTTGCATAATTATTTCATTATATATTACAATGTAATAATAATAGAAATAAAGTGCATAATAAATGTAATGTGCTTGAATCATCCCAAAACCATCTCCCCCTTCCATGGTCTGTGAAAAGTTATCTTCCATGATAATGGTCCCTGGTGCCAAAAAGGTTGGGGACCACTGAGTTGATGGATAAGATAGGGAATGTGAAAAAGGGACACCTGCTTTTTAACTACGTTAGCCCGGAAGTGATAGAGGTCACTGCTGCTCATATTCCCATTGGCAAGATGCAGTGCCATGGCCCCACCTAATGCGGGATGGGGGATGGGAAATACAGTCCCGGTGGGAAGCTGCTTTTCAGCAACTGCTCTACAATATGAAAGGAAAGCAGAACTCCTTAGAGGACAATCAGCCACCTCTGCCCCACACCCTGAGGCTCGGGGTCTCTGAATTCCTCCCTGTCCCCCAGATACACAAAAAGCCCCAAACGAATGAACACTTCACCAGGATGTCATACATCAGGAATTCAGCAGCTGAAGGTGAGTGGCATTCCTTTGTGTTATTATTCTGTTGTGACAAAGGTGAGTTACTCAGTCCTGTGCCCCAACTGCTCACAGTCTGGTGTGCCCAGTTTCGTGGTACCCTGGCAAATCTTCCGGTTCAACCAGGAGATGGGGTACTTGGCAGGAACTTCAGTTACATGCGCTGCATTTCCCCACCCAAGCACAGCTGGGTCCTTGCAGATATTTCTGAATCACAAGGGCAAGCTCTGCGTGGTGAGAGGAGCAGGGTCTGGTTTGCATTTGTTCCTGGTCAAAACAGGAAGTGCTTACCCCATTTTTCAAAATGTGTTAGCTTTTTTAAAAAGCAAATGCACCGTGGCGCACACAGTGATTCAACTCTAAGGAACACATGGAAGCTGCTTCAAGCCTTTCTCGCGGCTTTCCCTGCTCTGTGTCCTCTTCGCGAGGCTGGATGTGGGCGCCTCTCTGGTGAGCGTCATCCTGCAAGCTGGCTTGTGCTGTGGGCACTCGAGGTGGCCATCGCCCCAGTACCTCCCCACGTAACCTCCATCATCCCCGCAGCCACCCGCACGACTGCCACTCCCGGTGGGTGCAGGGCTCGACTGCGGGGAACGAGATGAAGCCTGGCGTCCCCCATATTAGGCTGGGTTTGGAGACCTGAGTCCTAACTCTGCCTTGTAATAGTTGGAGGACCTTACACAAACCTCTCTGAATTTCAATTTGCTCCTCAATAAAATGAAGTTAATGACTGTAAAAAGTGATTTGAAAAACAACAATAATAAAACGTACATGCTAAGATCCCCTCTCCTATCTTTTCCCCAGGCATTTAGTGACTTGGGACAGACATTAAGGATTTTGATGCTGCCCAGCTGCCCCACCCCATACCCCCATTCCTGGGAATGAGAGATACCCAGACCAGTGTCCCCCATCCCAAGAGAAAGCTGCCTGCCATCCCAGGGCGCCCCAAAACCAAGCAAAGATTCTCACCTGAACATTGACCCACCTGCTCCCAAGGCAAACAAAACCACGATGAGAAGTTTTAAAACAGCTGTGGCTTTTTAGAAATAGAAATGCCCACCCACTTCCCTTAGACCCTTGGACCCTCCACATGGTGTTAGAGGGTGGCAGCAGCTCCCTGCTGGAGGCCTGTTTGGCTGTTTCTCTTGCCTCTCCAAGGAAGGAGCAGCTTTCTCCTCGGTGGGACCGCCGAGCCTTTGCCCAAGTGCAGCGCTGCTACAGCGCCGGCTGCTTTTGTTCCAGTGTGACATCTGCTTGGGACGCCGCCACCTTCATGGAGTTGGAGAGGGGAGGAATTCTCTAGCTTTGGAAGTGAAAGGAGATATTAAGAAGCCCTAATCTGGCTTCAGGCCTAAGCTACATCCTGTGCAATTTGCCAGGGAGCCCGCTCCTTGGGGTGCTAGGTCTGTGTGAGCTCTAAGGACCCATGAGTGCCCGTCTGACTCAGGTGACGCTCCATCAGTCAGAGTCCTGGAGGAGGGGCAGGGCGACAGGCATCCCAACCCCAGTCCCAGAGTGTGTTGCAGCTCCAGGTAAGCTAAACGATCATGTAACATCCAAACCCAGGTTTCTTGACACTTCAAAAAGAGAAAATCAGGACAATGAAGTGCCTGGGCCCTGGCTGAACTTGATTGAGGGGACCCCAACCTTGGTGTAAACTTTGCAACAGTCCATCAGCCGTCAATGTAGATGTAAATATGGAATAAGAACTTTTCCACTACTGTATTTTGTAGAAGTCAGTGTTAATGATGATGATTTAAATGGTGGTCCACTGTGCTCAGAAATCTAAAGAATCAAGTTGACAAATGAAACATAAAACATGAATACATCTATTGTAAACCCAAATCCAACATCATTCCACTAGCTTCAATACATCGTTTTTTTTTACCACGTATCATTAATGCTAATATGAACTCTGTTAGCGCTATAGTTTCATCTGCACTTAATTTTAAATGCATTTTGGTTTTATAATTGTACAAAAGCTATGGTTTAATGTTTGTACATATTTAAATAAATTATATAAAAATAATTTAGTTCACCACTGTAACGTCTTGAAGATGATGCCCTAGATTATTTAAATTTGAGAAAAAATATTGTATAGTATTTGCCCACTTTACACAAACTCACTAATCCTAAGAAATTCATTTGTTCAGGTACCATAAACTGCTTTCTGTGGAAGGTACAGATGAAAAACATTTTATTGTACAAGAAATTATCCCTGTCATCAGCCTTTGTGTGCTGCATGAAGGCAAGGACACAAACTTTGGTTCAGAACCAAGTCTCCTTCAATAAATCAGAGGTTAACCCACCTCACTCAACCAACAAACACCGATTATGTTTTAGGATCTCCCTGAAACATGAATCAAGACAAAGAACAAAAGCAAAACCATCGAGCCACGCTGGAAGGAAAAATATGAGGTTCCCAAATGAACGTGTTACTTGGAAATATAAACCATTTCTTCTTAGCTTGGCTCTGTCAACCATCTCGGAAAAGGATGTTTTTACAATCAGAGCAGAAATATGACTGGCGGGCTCCTACATTTACATTTCTTTGTTGCAAAATGAATGCGACTTGTTCAGATTCCAGCAGAGGAGAAAGCGGCAGCAGTAGCGGTTACTTTCCAAAGTGAAACTTAAAACCACAATCTCCGGTGCACAAAAGGCAGAATGAGTCACAGGAAGAGGCCACTTGCTTGCAAAACTCATTAAAAGCAATGCAGGGCTGAATGGACTTCCTGCACCAATGAAAAGAGGGCTGGCACCAGGACAGGCACCTCCAGGCTCTGACGATTTGGGGGAGGAAGGGAGCCATTAGCAATCTGGGCACAGCCCAGGTCTGTCCCTCACATGCACCCCACCCCCAAACACACATCCCCAGACTGCGAGGGCCTGGAATCCCCTCCCCGCCCAGACCAGCTCACATCTGAGAGCCCTGGGAAGGTGGCTCAGGCTGACAGCTGTGTATTAAAGGATCACGACGACACCTTGTGACTCAAGTGAGCACCTGTATTGGGTTTCCAAGCTCCTTTTCAGGAGCGGCTGAGGCAACAGGATCTTCCCAGAGGCTTCCCTCCTGCGGCAGGTCTGTGCGAGCTCTAAGGCCAGATGAAAGTCAGACGTGAGCTGTAGCCACACAAAAGAGGCTACCTGGGAGCAGGATCGGGGGCTCCCCTCTATCAATCTCTAACGTGCTCCTCAGACTCAAGCGTGCATCAGAATCCAGATTGCTGGGCCCCGTGCCCAGTGTGGCTCAGCAGGTCTGGGGGGAGGGCCCAGGAGCTGCAGGCTGGGGGGCTACACTTTGAGAACCACAGATCCAAATGGTTTTTAAACGCGGACAAACAGCCAAAGACTGCTCCCTCTTCCAAGCCAGTTGGTGGTGTCTGACCTCGGGCTGTGCCACCTGGAAGCACTTTGGTACTAAAACTGTCCCCCCCTTGAGGATCTCCCCTTTCTCCCCACAAGTCCAGTCCACAACCTGTCTGGCTCCAGGCCCCGCACTGCAGGGACGGGGCCTTTGTCAAAGCAGAGACTTTTTTTAAAGGCTGTGCTGCCAAACCCAAACCAATTGTGCCCCCAGGTGGCCATTTGGGCCTGTTGACTTCCAGGGTCAGCTTCTGTCTGCTCAGAAGCTGGTTTCTTTCAGGTACCAAGCCCCCCGCCTGGCTTGCAATAGAAGTGACACTGATCACCACCTTTGATGCAGCAGGAGTTGAAAAAGGGGTCAGAAACAGAAAGGCAGAAAACCCAGTGGCATTTTAACCAGCTTCTCTTAGATTAAGGCAGGGGCGGAGCACAGTGTGGCTCCCCCGGGGTCTGAAGACGGGCGGAGGGAGGCGAAGATGTGAGGGGCGGGTCTGCTCTGGGAGCGGCGGGTCAGCAGGCACACACTCCTGCTAGGATGAGGAAATTGAGATTCGGGCAGCTTGTTTTTAACTTTTTAAATGGGGCCAACTTAGCTTTCCTCCTCGGCAGTTCTCCCATTCCTGAACTGTACTAGGGCCGCGTACAGTACCTTTCCCTGGAAAGGGCACTCGGAGGCCCAAAGCTGATGGCCCATGGCCCCGTCGTCAACGTTCCTCGGCCTCTGACACAACGGTTGGGGGTGTCAGTGTTTGAAATATTCAGGTGATTACAGCCATGACACTGGGGACATCTAAGCTACCGAACTCACCTTCCCTGCACAGGCGTGAGGGCTGCCCGCAGAGCCATGACAGCACGTGGGAGTCGACAGGCCACAGACAGTCCAGACAAATTTTTATTTTACAGATTTAAAAAGCCTACACACTGAAGTCAGAGTTGGAACAAACCGACACAATGAGAGGGTTTGTGTTGTTTTGTTCAGATGCACAGGCATTAATTCTACAGACGCCCAGAGATGAACTGTTTGGATTTGCGCTTCACGAGGAACTCAGTCGAGTATCTCGGGCAGCTGTGTGTTAAGGATTTAGAGACCAATACTCTTTCATTTATTTCAGAAACACCTAGGCTGCACCTGTCGACAGTGTGCAAAACCGACAGGAATTATGACAGTTTTCAGCTTAGATGATTGAGCTAGTCAAGGATTCTGATTGATTTGGTCAAAATAAAAAATAAATCCGGGGTATACCACAGAGAAGAAGTCGAGGGTACAAAAAATGAGGGCAGCAGATGTGAGGCAAGAATCACTCAACCCCGATTCCTTCCAGGCCAGGCCTGGGAGACACTTCCTGGACACCCTCTGATTGCCACCTCCCTGCCCCACGATCCTCCCCCGCCAGGGCAGGGGACCCTTCTCCTCTCTCCATCCTTCCCACCCCTTCCAAGTGCACAGAGAGGGGTGGTATTCTACCCACTTGACTCTAAAACATCAAAATAGTGAACAGTTTATAGCTGGAAGGATTTTTTTTTTTTTTTAGTAGAGAATAAATGCTCTTGATAACACACACTAGAAAATCAACAACTTAATAACTTATCAAAAACTACTTAGAATTCACATGCCTGATTTTTACAGATGTCTTTCATCAGTCTCATTTATTACAATATTTTCTAGCTTTGCTTCCACTACAACGTAATGAAGCAGTACAGTGATTTTTATCATTGCGCCGGCATATTACAAATACAGATCAAACGTTGTAAATAAAATATACTCAAAAGTGGTGATCCAAACCTAAAATTGAAAGGGGAATTCTCTTTGAAGGTGTAATCATTTTTCTCCAATGTACCAGGTATACTATTTTTCTCTATGCCAAGAATATATATTTTCTTTATCACATATGATGAATATCTGAGGACTTGTCCCAATGGTGTGATTCATTTCCAAAGGACAACTGTGAAATATGTGGTCCAAATATAGCATTCTAGCAGGTGACCTCAGCATCACTGGGTTATAGTTGTGTACACACAGGTAAACCAACTCACATATGCATGAGGGCAGCCCACATACAAATCTCATTTTCAGAAGCCAAAAGGCAAGTGTTAACATTACATCCTTGCCAGGGCTCACTCGGAGCCTGACACAGATCTGAGAGTACAACTTTCTGGAAGGCATGCTTCTGTTTCAGGGTGCAGTGATGTGGAAGTTTAAGATACATCAAAGTTAGGGTCCAAAACTGCATGCTCTCACACCTCCACCTGGACAGCATACTGCAGAGGCTCGTCCCGACGACAGGAGAATTGCACGAAGGAGGCACCACCAGCTCTCGCAGCCAAGGTTCCTCCCGGGTGCGAGGAAGAAACTGGGGGAACCTTTGCAGGCCCATGAGCTTATACTTAGTTCACAATAGCTGAAATTCACTCAAAAATACCCTCATGAAAGAAAGAATTAATGTAGCCTCTAATGATTCTAGTGAACGAGCCCAGAGGAGTTATTAATAGTTAAGGCAGGGCTATTTTTAAATTATTTCTAATACCTCTGAAAGGGAATCCACACATGCATGTCAGTGATTCTATGTAAATCTTTGATCCACGACACGTATGTCTGCCTTTCTCCGTGTGCCCACAGGAACCGTTCAGAAAGGCACTGCTGCCAACAGAGTCCACCAGCTACAACGAAGGCAACAACAGCTCTGTGGATTTTCTTTCACAGAAAGAGTAAAATTTCATTCAACTGTTCCATTTTCTGCCTCCTATGACTCTAACAATGAACTTTACATAGGAAAGTGCTTCAATCATCGGAGTAAAACATTCTTTAAAAAAATAAGATGTCAAAAAGTAAAGCAAAATCTTTTACCAAAATAATTCTTTCACTTTTCAAATTGTTTTCTCCACAAGCCAATTTAATAAGTAAAAGAATCGTCCTCTATTGGCTTAAATTACTGCTTTTTCACTTGCCCTTAATTTGATTGGAAAAAGCTAAGGAAAATAAATTACTCATAAATGCCAAAGGAAGGTCAGTCTATGACATACACAGAATAAGGCTCGTTGGATAGTCTGACATATAATCCTTTTAATATATTAGTGACAGTTGTATAGAAAGAATATGACTAAAATGTTTATAACAATAACCTACTCAGAGTAAAGCAATAAATAATGTCTACAAAGAATATAATTTAACTTCTCGAAACTATTTTCTTAAAACCAACGAATCTTTTGAGACCTCACAATAAAAGTCGACATCATTGTCATTTGGCAAAAGCTCGTCCAAGTCCCCATTGACTCCTTCGAAATACTGCCTTAGTAATATTCACTATCGGTTTAATTTAAGGCATTGCCCAAGTTACCAAGAGCTAGATACAGTGCATTCTAAATAAAATGTCGGCCACAGATGCATTAAGGCATAAATATTCCGGCCTTGAGCCACAAAAAATGGGGAAAATATGCCACTTAAATAAGCTACCTTTAGCCAAAGGAGTTCAAGAAGAACTTACCACCTACAAATGAGATTAGTCGGCAATACTGCAAGGGAACATCACAAGGCCAAGGACCAAACCCAGTGGGGTCTGGATCCCCTTCTGAAACCTCGGATCCAGGCCACGTGACCCCTCACGGCCCTCCCCACGGCGTGCGAACCAGGTAGGGCAAACACGGCTACGATGGAAATGTGTCCCCTACTCTGCCAAGAACCGTGCGCTCCTCCATTGATGCTGTCACCAGTGGGGACAGCCCTTCAGACCCTCTGCCTGGTTTCGCAGGCCCGTACTGCACGTGAACCGATAACTAGCTGCTGGGGCAGGCCGGGATGCAGCATTGTGACTGGCGTCAGCCACAAGCGAGGAACGCCTTCCGCACCACGAACGCGCCCGACTCCTCGCCTAGGAAGTGCACCCTCCACAGTTCCCTTAGAAATGTCACTCCCTGGTCGGGGCAGGGGAGGGATGCGCCTCGATCCCTTCTGCTCTGAAGCAAATGACCGCACGCCAGGCCTGAGCTGCAGCCCCACGGCGCCCAGAACCCATCCTTTAATGGTGACGCTGGTCCACGCTGCTGTCGAGAGGCCACTCGGTGCGCTTTATGTGGAGGCAGAATGAACGTCCGGGTTCTCAAAAGGCGGCAGTGGCTCTCTCCAAAAGGTGAAATTACTGAAAGTATCCGAACAGGGGAAGTCCGAAGAATGGCTTCTTTTCAGCAGTGGGAAAACGTGGTCGACCACTTCACAGAGCCTCACGTACCTGGCAGGGAAACAGGTGTGTCACTGCCACTGAACAGTGCGTGCCTCGGTGATGGGAGGAATCTACTACCCCAAGGGGCGGACCACCTGCCTAACACGACTGAGGCAATTCTAGATAATGTCCAATTAATTGATCGGAAATCAGAGCTGAGAATGAAGAGTATGCAAAGGAGGGTCGGAGAGGGCTGCGTGGAAGGGGAAGGTGGGACTGGACTTCCCTTGAAGGACGGAAGGGGGCAGAGGACGGCAGGAGGAAGTCAGTGCAGCCAAGGGACAGCCGCCTGCTGCAGGTGGCACATGTGGGGCCTCGGGGAGGGGAGGGATGGCAGACAAGGCTCGTCTCTGGGGCACCAGACAGAGATCACGTCATTGTACACTGACAGACGCTGGGCCCTGGGCCCTGGGGTCAAGGAGACACAGATTTGACCTTCAGCTCTGCCATTTAATAGCTGTGTGATCTTGGGCTAATGACTTAACCTCTCTAAGCCACAATTTCCTCCACTGTAAAGGGAGGAAAATGAAAACTGTGCCACAGTGTTAATATGAGAATTAAATAAAATAATGCACACAATAAAACAATGTATATTTGACGACAAATTATTAATATGTCTTAGGGAAAAAAGCCCTAGTTGTAATGAGGGTCCAGGGACATAGGATCTACTCCTGTCTTACTTGCAGTGCAAACTTGGGCAAGTGTTTTGCCCTCTCTGGGCTCAGGTCCTTCATCTTTATGGTGTGTGGAGTTGGACTAGAGCAGGGTTTCTCAAGGCTCCCTACAACATTCTCTCACTCCATTACCTACACACTCTTGAGAATATGTTGCGTGTTAGTTTCTGTGGCCTGTACTCCAAAAGTAAGCTGCTACATTGAATATGCATGTTCAGACCTCCAGGCACCTCCAAACAGAGACCCTGACACACACAGCTTTCTCTAGATTCCTCCGGGATCATCACCAGGTCCCTCTCTAGTTCCAATCTGCAAGAGCTGAAAGAGGCTTTCAAAACCCAAACTCTAGCAATTAGCATGTTCTGAGGCATAAAATAACTTACTAAATAAGGATGAGTGTGTGTATTTAACAAAGGACCTCCAAAGGACTTATGAGAAACAGTGTGCTTGCACAAAATGAGAAAAATGTCTTTTAATACAAAACCAAGAATTATGTCTTTCCTGGGGATTAAAACAAACAAACCAATTTTTAAAATACCTCCCGGCTTCTAGGCCTATTTATCTGTGGTTTGTGGCTGTGGCGGGAGGCAGCAAGCAGTTCCCTGCCAGGCCGCAGTGGGTGCCAGCACCAAACCCGCTCTCACGTGCCATGAGCGGCGGGCAAAGCTCCATCTGCACGGCTCCCTCAGAGTGGGCAGAGCTCAGGCACTGACGCGCACAAACTCCAGGGACAAAGCTCTGAGCTTCTTCCCTGCGCGGTCCCTCCGTCTCAAGACACTTCATACAACTGTCCTGGGTTCCGAGTGACAAGCGCCTACTGGGCTTAGAAATAGTTGTACAAGTTCAGTGTCGGAGAAATGCGTGCTTCCCAGGGGAGGAGAGTTACTCTCTCACGGGAACAAACCCATCCCTAGTCCAGGTGTCAGGTGACAATATTCTTTGGCAATATGTAAATGTGCTCCCAGGCAGAGGTCTGCCCTGTAACCCCAGGGTCTCAGCAAACACAGTGACCTCAGAGGCCTCTCAGGAAAACCCTCTTAGGTGCTGGGATCCCTCTTTTCCACACATGTAATGGCAAGACCTGCCACTTTGCCATTTCTGGGCAGTGTCCCATTGGTTGAAAGTCCTTTTTGATCCTAAAAAGGAATCCACTAGATGCTCTTCAGACTAAGGACAGCCTTCCACGTGGGAACGCGCTGCATGGAAACGAGGGAGGGGCGGCCGCTGAGAACAAGGGAGGAGGCAGAAACTGCGAGGGAAGGGCCAAGGAAGGAATCGAGTCCTGCTGCTTTCCTGCCGGTCGGGACGTGGCCTGACCCCGACTCACCTCCCGCAGGATGGTGGGATGCTCACCGTCTCCCCCCACATACCTTGAGGACTGCTTGGCCACTGGCAGGGCTGTGGGGTGAGGAGGCTTGTGGGGCAGCCCCGGCTCCCATTAGCCCACAGCTGCCCTCTTGATGCTGGCTTAGAATCTCACTGGTATAAGCCTCATCTCGAAAGTAAAAACCTGCCCTAGAGGAACTTAGGTCTCTCATCTGTCTAAAACCACAGGAGGTGCCTGGAGGAGACCAATCCTTAGCAACCCACTAGATCCAAACTCCCCCAGTCTAACTCCTCCAGCTAAACAGGATCCCAGCAGGCTCCCTGGGGTCGCTCAGGCCAGAGACTCATTCCAGGTCTTCACAGACCAGACCAGAAGAATTGCAGCCTCTGAAATGGACAAGGCAAAGAGACAATGGTCCACCTGGGCTGACGTCGTCACGCAGCGCCAACCCCCCAGCACGCGGAACGAGGAAGTGCTCTCCATGCTGGGAAGTCGGGAACCCAAAGTAGGACGTGAGTCTACAACAACCCAGGAAGCCTCATTAAAAGCAGTAATCCAGTGTAGCCCACTGACTCAGGAACACCGGGCTCAGACCAAAAAAAAAAGAGGGGAATTCTTAACAATTACACAGCAACGTTTCTGGTAAGAAATATTCGGAATGTGAAGAGACGTATATTCCTCATCTTTAAATATAGCTTCACATGTTTCAATTTGCTTACATTTCTAATTCACATTCTAGGCTTTGAAACCTAACTTGGCAAATCTAAACTACTAGTTTTCAAATTCATTCCATTCCATTCTGTAGCAGAATCTAACCACTTGTTTATATTTTAAACCTAGACGGGATCTGACTTAATTCCAATTCTCTAAAAATTAAGTTTTGGACAAAATACAAGGAGTTAAAAGACATTTTTCCTCATAGGAATTAAAGATTAAAATATAAACAGCAAAGGATTAAAAAAAATGGTATATTGTAAACTGTAAAGCACCACTTCAAGGTAAGTACATAAAATGTGCACAATACTCACGACGAGATGTTGGTCTTAGCATGTTCCTGTACTAGTTCTCCTTTAGGATTGACGGTAAATATTCTATTCAAAGACACTCCTACTTGCTTGTATGAATATACATCCTGTATTTGGTAAAGATAATTTAAAGTTTCAATTAGAAAAAAGAGTTGATTGTAAAAACAAGTACATGATATTTCTGATTTGATGTAATATTATCAAATTTTCATGAACCAGAGCTACACCTCAAAGTAGTCTAGCAAACGAGTACCCTTGGCTGGGAAACTATTCAATTAGGTTTCCTCTCTGGGCCTCAACTCCCTCCTCTGTTCAGGGACTGAGTTAAGCAATAGACAACCTATCCTGTCCCCTGTAATTCTAACATTCCTTAAGGTTATTCTCTGACCCACTTTCCCTTATAATGAAAATCTGTCATGACTTTCAAAAGCAGGAGGACTTTCTGAGTGAGCATTTAGTACCCAACTATATTCTCCGGGATACTGAACTTTCCAGTAAATTTGGGCAGTGCCTGCAAAATGTCAAAGCATTTCTTCCACCATATGAGACGATATTGTACTCTTAAGACTTGAGAGGCTAAATTCGCTGCTATGGTTAGGACTGGCTTTGTGGTTCCCTTCGGGGAGAATGGATCCAATCATGAAGTGTTCTTGTTTTACTCTTTTAACAAGTCATTTGCAACGTGGAGTTTCAACTCCCACATTTCAAGCTTCCACCCACTGGCCAACCCTCAAAGGACGGCAGAGGCTACAAAATAATTTTCAATCTCCTTGTCTTTAGCTGTGAGCAAGTAGCTGTTTACCAGACTACTCCTCACAGGACTAGAGTCTGGCTTTCCATGCAGTTCTAGGCCAGGGCTTTCAGAAAAGGCAGCGATTTCACCAGTTCTTATGTTCCCAACCTACTACTCACAGCCGGTCGGTTCCCAAAAGCAGCATAAAAGGGCTCTGTATTTGGGAAAAACAGGTTCTTGATGTCTGTCAAACACTGGACTTTAAACTTTTCCGGTTTCTTTTCAATCACTTCTCTGTTAAAATAAACAAATTATAGATTAGCACGATAAGCTTCGTTAGTATTAGACTATTTTTAACTGTCAAAGCTGCAGTGACACCAAGAACACTTCCAGATCTTCAAAAGTTAAATACGTTGAAGTCAGTTGAGTCCTCCCAGAAAAGCACTAGACACAAAGAGAATCTGTGCTTTCAGGTTCCCCACAAAGAAAGCTCTAAGGACGAATCATTTCACCAGAGTTCTGCCAGTCCTCCACGGAGCAAAGAGGGAACATCTCCAAACTCATTTTATGAGGCTAGCATAACCTCAAAAATAGAACCTAAAGAAGAAAAGTAGGAGCCAAGTGTGGGCCAATCTCATTTGTGAATATAAGTGCAAAAATTCTAAATATATACACATATGCAAACTGCAGCAATGTGTAAAAGCTGGGTTCATTCCAGGAATGCAAGAGTAACTTCGTATTTTAAATCAATTAATGTAATACAACACACTATCAGTTTAAAAGAGAAAAAACATGATCATCTCGATAAATACAGAAAGGGCATTTGATACAATTCAACATCCAATCAGGATGAAAACTCTTAACCCAGGAATAGAAGTGAATACTCAAAAACCTAGAATGAACATCCTATTAACAGTGAAACAATGGTAGTTTCTCTCATTGTTCCAATTCAACACTGCACTTGCTGGTCCAAGCCAATGCAATAATGTAAGAAAAATATATAAAAGTTATAAGGATTAGAAAAAAAGGATTGGGGGGAAATGGTCATTATTCACAAAAAAAACAACTCTCCACAT
>RJWJ010041033.1:0-13723 GCA_004363605.1 Indri indri | reverse complement strand
GTGTTGGAGCGCAGGCCGGGGAGAATAGCTCAGAAGGAAGCGAGAGGGGAAGGCAGGAGTTAGGTGGTGCAAGGGCTTGTCACAGCACCCCGTGACAGCGCTCACAAGAACTTCAGATCTGCGCTGTGGATATATTCTTCCGCCCCGAAGAAGTTATTTCCCAGCTTCTTAAATGGCCTCTAAGGGATTTTCATCGAGTAATCAAAAACCACCCTTTGTTGAGAGCCCACTAAAGCCAGACGTGGTAACAGGCCACAGGAGAAAATGCATTACTACCCAGCGGCCCGCACAGGAAAGAGCTCGTGAAATAAGGTTCTAGCTTTCATTTTAAAACTCCAGATGTTAATGATAACAAATACGTCAAGAAACCAAGAGACAAAAAATAAAAGGCTAAAAGAAACTCATCATCCACTCCTTTAGACTACATTTTAAAATAGATTGGAATACTTGTCACTACAGGTAAAGTGCAGACTCTGAGGCAATAGGAGGCTAATTCCCGCAGCAAAATGGTTTCAATTGGAGAGTGTGGGATGAGAAACCCGGTACCAGGACCACAGAGCTCTGCCTGCACATCTCAACCGTGGCACAAGGGCTCTCCCTGGGCATTGGGTTTCTCCTCAGATTACTCCGGAGACCTTCAAAGTGTATTAACAACAAGATAGCTTACATTTTGGAAGGTGGGAGGATCACCTGAGGTCAGGAGTTCGAGACCAGCCTGGGCAACACGGCAAGACTCCATCTCTACAAAAAGTAGTAAAATTAGCCGGGTGTGGTGGCGCATGCCTATAGTCCCAGCTACTCAGGAGGCTGAGGCAGGAGGATCCCTTGAGCCCAGCAGTTCGAGGCTGCAGTAAGATAGGATTGCACCACTGCACTGTAGTCCGGGTGGCAGAGGGAGACCCCGTCTAAAAACAAACAAACAAACAAACAAACAAACAAACAACAACAAAAACCAACCACCACAATCTAACAAAGGCTGAGGAGGAGCTGGGCAGCCTGAATGCCAAGTGATGAGTGTGGGAGCCAGAGGAGAGCTCTGCCCTCGAGCACTTACCACCCCTGCAGTAATTCAGTCGAGGCTGAATAATAACAGCAAATTCCATCGTACTCCATTAAGTTCTCATTGGTTTGCTAAGCTGCAGGAAAGGGGAGATGAGCTTCCACAGTCCCCAGCAAGTTCGCCAAGACAGAGAGTGCCAGAATTTGTGCCAGCCCACCTCTGCTGCACCTACTGAGCACCCACCTCCTGTGGGGTTCCCCGCTCCTGCCCTGGGCAGGGGAGTGGCCAGTAGGGTTTTAAAGAATTTAAAGGCTCTTTGCCCAGATGGTCTCTGGGCCTCTGATGAGGCTGTGCCTAGGTTGGAGCTCCAGGAAGGTGTCCTCCAGCTTCCTGTCTGGGTGGCACCTCACTTAAACCATCCAGGGGTCTCTCCTCTCATACCCCCACTATCCCAAGCCCACCTGCACAGGTTGGGGGCCCCTGGATCTCTTTCTCTCTCTGCTTGTTGGGACTGGAGCACCATGACCCTGCTGTGACATGATCTAAATTGATATTGGCCCCTGAGAGTGCCAGGCGGTCTTCTTTCTAGGCTTGTCCCAAATCTCTGCCAGCGTATCCCCCCCACCCCACCCCCCCCATCACCTCTCCCTCCCCATGGGGCCCTCCACTTCTGCGCACCAATAGTGATAGGATCTATGAGGGAAGCAGCTGGTTTGGGGAGGTACAAAGACAGGATAAACTTGATTTTTAAGGTGCTGAATATGACCTACGTTTACGTTGACAAGACGGGGATGTACTGCCCGTGTTTGGTTAGACATATCCGGAGCTCAGGGAGTCTGAGCTGGTGTCTTGGTCTCTTCAGGCTGCTATAACTTTAGACTAGGTAACTCATACGTGACAGAAATAGACTTCTTACAGACTTGGAGTCAGGAAAGTCCAAGATCAAGGTGCTGGCAAATTAGGTGTCTGGTGAGGGCCGGCTTCCTGGTTCATCCCACCTGGTTTTCACCTGGTTGGGGGGAGGTGGCTCTGGGCCTCCTTTATAGGGCAGTGATCCTGCATGAAGTCCCCACCCTCGCCATCTAATCACCTCCCAAAGGGCCCACCTCCCAATGCCATCACCTTAGGCCTTAGAATTTCAACATACGAATTTTGGGGGGAAACAAATATTCAGATCACAGCAGCTGTGGACAGAGATTGGAAGACTCAGGAATTGATCAGACCTCCCAGAAAGCGTGTGAAGGGCATGGCTGGAACCCTGAACGACGGTGACAAGCAGGAGATAAGGGAGGATGCCGCTGTTGACAACTATGGGCTTTAACACTTTATCTCACTTGGTCTCACCATGAAATGACAGGACAGATTAAACAAAGTCACTGAGTCTGGGAGCCGTCACTTGGTCAAGTTCTCACGGCTGGTGGGTGGCAGAGCCAGGTCTCCAATCCAAGTTCAGAGTTTTTCTCACCACATTGTTCATTTATTCATTCAGCAGCCATGGATTGGGCTCTCTTCTGTGTGTGCGCAGGGTCTTGTGTTCACGCCTCGAGCAGCACAGAGAGGACCAGAGCAGGACTGGGCTGAGAGGCAGGATGCAGAAAGGTTGGGACCCAGCCCCTCTTCCCCTCTTAGCAGAAGTTGTTCTAGTATTTTCTGTTATTAGTCAGGTATGGTGAAGCCAACAGGAAATGAATGCCTTTGAAAAGACAGTTTGTTACTCGCAGATCCCAAGAGGAGGGGACACATTGTGCCACAGGGAGCCACACGGGGAAGCACCAGGTCAGTCAGGAGGCAGGAGACAGGGGGATGCTGTGGCAAGAGCCTTTACTGTGGGTTCCATAGGAAGGAGTGGGTGAGGCAGGGAAGCAAGTTTAGGACGGGCTAGTTGAAATCGTTTCAGCAGGCCCTGGGACACTGGGGCTGTCCCTAGTTGTCTGGTGCCTGGCCCTGGGTGATGAGGGCAGGAGGACAGTGTCCTGGAGAGTGAGAGCCTGATAAGGGGGTGGTGGGGGGTGGGCCCTGGGTTATTAGGTTTGCATTTGAAAAGCGCGCACAGTGGGAGGACTCCTTTCAAGGGGGGAGGGAGGGATGAGGGAGGCAGGACACCAAGGCAAGGTGACTCAGATACGTTATTGGGCTGCCCACAGCAAGTTGTGCCCCGCGTCCACCTGCAGGGCAGATGTGACAGCATCAAGTTTACAGAGGCTAGGGACATGGTCAATACAGAAGCAGAAAAGGAACACGAAACAGCTAGAGAACAACTGTCAAGGTGCATTTGCAGAAACACAGGGCGATGTCCTAGGAACTTTGCTGTGCGTGGTCCGTGGATCAGCAGCACCTGGGCGCTTAGTAGAAAAGAAGAATCTCTGCCCCACCCCAGACCTGCTGAACCTGGATCTGCCTATTAACAACAGCCCGGGGCACCTGTGTGCTCATTAAAATATACAAAGCACTGGCGCCAACTACAGACAGACCAGGGACAGATGGGGAGGGGAAGGAGGTGTGGTTAGTTAGGCATTTGGAGGGTCCTCTCCAAATGAAAGCCAGCCTCCACGTGGGGAAGAAATGAGGTCTTTTGCCTAAAAAGTGGTTCCAATTGCCCACAAATTGGAATAACCTGTGGCATTTACAAACCTGTTGACTCCTGCTTCCCAGCCCCAGAGATTCAAATTTGGTGATTGAAACATGCAGCGGAGTTTGAGAACCACTGGCCTTTGCCATGCGTGATATATAAATGAACTGTACCAAAGGGATCAGGTGATGGGAGAGCAAGACAGGAGTGTGCGTGTACGGGGGGTGGGACAGGGAGGGTGCGCCTAGGGTTCTCCTGCCCACCCAACCCATTCGTCTCCCTGGGCCACATGTCTCAGCTTTTCCTTGGTTCTCACGCGGATGCTTGGGTTCTGCTTCCCCCTAGTGGTAGCTTGCAGTATGGCACAGCTGTCCCCGGAAGTTTCATTCCTCACAAACCTGAGCGCGAGTTTCAGGATGTGGTCTTGACAGGTGGGATCATCCTAACCGTGTCCAGTGAGCAGTTTGGCCATGTGACTCCTGGAGTTGCTCCTTCCTGGGGAGTCTTAGGGAGTTAGAGTTGACTGGCCACGCCCTACCCTGGCACAGGGCTGCAACCGGAGCCTAAGTGGTTTCCTGTGTGAGAGGTCGGAGGAAGTTCATTTTATCAGCCAGTGGGTGCCTGTGAGATCAAGCGTGAGAACATGCAGTGGTAGAAGATAACAAGCTTCATAAGAAACAGTGGCCGACACTTACTTCGATCTGTCAGAAGGTGTTAGGATCCTGTCTTACAGATAAGAAAACGAATCTAGAGAGCTTAAGGAACTTGCTCAAAGTCACGCGGTTGGTGACAGATGCAGGGCTTGAACCCAGGTGGTTGGACAGCACGGTGTGTATGTATCAGCGCCACCCATGCCCCCTGCAAGACCTCAGGAGGTCTTGCCTACCCAAGGGTTTGCACAGAGACTTCAGCCTGAATCTGCTCTCGAGTCTCTGAGGTCCCTCCAAACCCCCACAGTTTCTTTTCCTCCCCATTTTGCATTGACTCAGACACTTTCTTCTGTAGGGAAGACCCCGCATTTGGCAGAGGATGTCCCTGCCCCATTCTGGTAGAAAACTTCTCTCTGCAGCTGACTCCCGAATCTGGGTTCAGCCCAGATGATGAAGTGAGCTAATGAGAGAAGTGGGACGCATCGGAAGCTGGGTGCCAGCGTGGTCCCCGGACCTGGCCGGCTCCCTCACTTCTGCCCTGAAGCTCCTGCCCCCTGGGGCCAGCTCCTCCTTACTCTACGGCAGTTATGAGCATTCCTGAAACTATCATATGGGCCTGAACCACCAGGGAAGGTTGTTCGAATGCAGATCCCTCGGCCCCATCCCCAGAGATTCTGATTTAAGGCGGTCAAAAGTGTGGCTTGGAGATTTGCATTTTAAACAAACAACCCATGTGAATTCTGCTACAGGCGGTCCCCAAAACACACTCCGAGAAGCATTCAGCAGCCTAACATTCATGGGCCCCAAGTCAAGAGGATGAATGAAGGCCCCACACCTATGCTTAAATATTTAAAACTTATAAATCAAGCTAACAAACTGCCAAATAGACCTGTGTAACTACACGGCAGGGTCGAGTTCCCGGGCTCTGGAGCCCAGGCCAGAAGGGGCTGGCGCAGGGAGAGCTGAGCACCAGCTCCACCCCCAGCCTTCCCCCTTCGCTGCCCGCCTTTGGCTCTGACCCTCTTTGTGCCATGAGGAACCTGCCGCTCAAGCAAGAGGACATGCAGTCTGCAAGTTCAAGCACGGGCCTCTCTACTCCCACCCTGGAAACAGCTGCATCTTGGTCACCTGTTGGGTTACGGGATGGACCCCAGGGAGAAGGCCACATTGACCCTGGAAGCAGGGAATTCCTAGGTGCTCAGAGCATGGCCTGGAGGGGGAGGAGGCTCCGTGCTGACACATGCCCTTGAGCTTGCTCACTGCTTGCATGGGGGGAGGGGACAACCAGAGGACGGCCAGAGCAGAGCCCTCTAAACAGCGCTTCTCGAACTTTCATGTGAGTAGAACTACCTGGGATCTGAAGATTCCAAATCAGTAGGTCTGCGGTAGGGACCAAGATTCCATGTGTCTAACAACCTCCCAGGTAATGCCGATGCTTGGCCCCCGGACCGCAAAGCAGCAAAGCGCTAAAGCAGAGGTCAGCAACGGTTTTCTGTGAAGGGCCAAGTGGTCAATTTTTAGACTTTGAGGGCCCTGTGGTCTCTGTTGCAATTACTCAGCTCTGCTGTCGTAGCATGAAAGCAGCTATAGATGATGTTTAAATGAATGAGCGTGGCTGTGTTCCAATAAAACTTTTGTGAACACTGAAATGTGAATTTCAGGTAATTTTCCTGTGTCACAAAATATTATTCTTGTTTTGGTTCTTTCAATCATTCGAATATATAAAACTGTTCTTACATAGGCTGTACAGAAACAGGTCGGGGGCTAGATTTGGCCAGAGGCCTGTTGTTTGCTACCCCCTGCTCCAACATTTAGGGCCCAAGGCAGGAGCTATGCATGGCTGGGTGTGGGCTGTTCTACAAAGCCCACATTCAACTGCTAGGACAAAAAGGATCTAGAAACTCATTAGGTTGTGACTTTGGGGGTAGGTGGGTCTTCTGGCTGCCCATCAAATCATAACTTCTCAGGCCACCTTCTGTGCACATTATGAGCCCAATCCCACCACTAATCCAGGGCAGAGAGTTCGAATCCAGATCCATCCTGCTGTGTTACCCATAAGGATTGAATTCAGTCTCAGAACTGTCTGGATTTATTTCACTGCCATGATGAACTTAATCTCGTTTGAATTATAACCGAATAAGCCTGTTAAACATATCGCAAATTTAATTTGAGGCAAAAATTCTTACTAGTTAGAAATAATTCAGGATCATTTGTGGACAAAGGTGATGCTGCCTGTCCCCAGGCCTCGGGGGCTGCTAGGGAAGGGAGAGAGAGGAGATTGGTTTATGGAAGATGGTGTGGGTGCCTATGGGAGAGATCGCACTTGCAAAAGGTGAAGGACGGAAGCAGGGATGGCTGAGCTGCAACGCAAGGCCAACGGCAGCCTTAGCAGACCTCACCAGGAGCTCTGGAGTTAGAATCGCCTTTCAGAATCCCCCCATCCCCATCCCTTGGCAAGGCTGAGCTGAGATGGCCAAGCCCTCGGACTCCTCCATCCATAGGTCTTTGGATATGAGCCTTCCCAGGGAAGTGATATGCTATGGTCTGAATGTGTGTGTCCCTCCAAAATTCATACATTAAAATCCTAACCCCCAAGGTGATGGTATTAGGAGGTGGGGCCTTTGGAAAGTTATTAGATCATAAGGGTGGAGCCCTCATGATGGGATTAGGGCTCTTATGAAAGAGATCCCAGAGAGGTTCCTTGCCTCTTCCACCATGTGAGGACAGTGAAAAGGCACCATCTGTCAACCGGGAAACCAGCCTTTACCAGACACCAAATCTGCTGGTGCCTTGATCTTGGACTTCCCAGCCTCCAGAACTGTGAGAAATAAATTTATTTATAAGTTACTCCGTCTATGGTATTTTGTTATAGCAACCCAAAAGGATCTAGACAGGGAATATGCCCTTGGGTGCGGCCGCTCTCTGCAGCTGAGGCAATTTCTGAGAGCTGAGAGCTGCAGCACTTCCCGCAGCTGGGGCAGGACACCCTTCGCTGTCCTTCCTGGGCAGAGTGTCACACTATCCACCACACGCACCCCGACCAGGGCTATCATTCCATTCAGATCATTTCATTCTACTTCTAGTTTGTTCCACATAGGATCTATCCTGAACTCTACCTTCCATACAATCTTTCCTAAAGGATAATATTTGTAAAATATTTCATTGATAATAAAATTGTTATGAATAATTTTATTCCCCTAGAAAATACTTATGTCATTCCCCTAGAAAAGGTGTCACAAGCTCAAATTTTTTCAGAGTCAGGCAGGAAACGTAAGTGTGTCAAGAAGCAGAGTGTTAATACAACATAGTGCGATGGGGTTTCATTTCATTTGCCTCTACTTCACCCCGTGGCGAAGGAGGGGTTCCTGCTCTAGGGTTATGGGGATGGTTGAACACACAACACCCACCACGGGACAGATGAGATGAGCAGCAGTTTATTAGTCACACATACCAGAGCCCAGGGCAGGAGGACGCTGCAGCCCACAGAGCCACACGGGGGTGCGGCTGGGAACAGAATGAACAAGCAGGAGCTGTGGGAGGCAGGCTTTGTAGTAACAAGAGGGTGAGGTGTCCCCTGGTTCCCGTGGGAGGATGTATTTGGCTTGTTTAAATAATTCTGCAGGCCGACAGGGAACTGTCGCTGTCACTATGCCTGGTCCCTTGGATAAGGAGGGCTGTTTGATTAGAGGACTGTGTCCACAAGAGGACAGAGGGAGGAAAACTTGCAGTTAATCCATTTGAGCCTCTGTCTCCCAATTTTACCACCCTTTAAGGTCGAGGCAGCACTTAATTTTGAATTTTAATTTCGGACCTTACACCACAGGTCTGTGGCTAAATTGGAGCATGAACTCCCTATCCAAAGGCATTCAAAATGATTTTCAACTTTGAGCTGCCCAAACAAAATTCTACCTTTCATCACTACTCATTTTCAGCCCTTGGCCCACCCAGAGAAGTCCAGATCCCTTAGAGAGTCAGACAAGGGCTTTCGTAATTAGGCCTAAGCCACAGCTCCTTTCCCCGTCATGCCTGCTACATTTCAGCCTGAGGTTGCTCACAGTCACTGGGCATGTTGTATCCTTCCATGCCTCTATGTCTGCTCATCCTGGTCCCTCTGGATAAGGACTAGAAATTCTCATCATCCTTTGAAGCTAACTCAGTGTATCGTCCTCTGGGAAGATCTTCTTGGGCAGTGCAGGACAAGTCCCCAGATGTCCTAGGTGACCCAGCTCTTCCCCATTTCTTGCTTATGGTTCTCAGAATAAGCATAGAATGTGCCGGGAACGCAACACCCTGAGATAGGGAGGAACTGTCTGGAACATCCCTGGCTTTGTTTCTGTCCCTCCTGCAATGCTTTAACCCAGTGATCCCAGTTTCCCCCCAGGGTACAAAACCCAGAGTGGAGTGCTTTTGGGGTCGCTCAGCTGTGGTGCAATGTGGGGCACATGCAGACAAGAGTCCATCCATCCTGGGCAACTTTCCTGAGCCTTGGGGGACCAGCTTACTGTGAATCTGTGTCGTCTTTGCTACCTAACTCTGACTAATGAAAGTTGTTTTGTTTATTAGTAACTTGTCGTGTGAGTGTTCTGTATCATGCGACTCAGGCAAGTGGCAGAAACTGCAGCCCAAGATGCAGTGGGCAGAAGTATCTGGGCTCCTGTTCCTGGTGGTTGGCATAGTGATGCTCTGTACTATCCTCTGTGTAGTGGGGATCCTCCCCCGGGATTGGTAACTGGGGCGCAGTGAACCTGCCGCATAGGCATCCCAAACAGAACAGAAGCTTCCTTGCTTTTTACCCCTGTAGTTGTTGGGGTTTTTTTGTCCCCCATCCTGGCCATGTAATCCACTAGCCACGTTTTAGCCTATTAGTTGTGCGTGTGCGTCCACCCTGCTATGTCGTGAACTCTTTGGGGAGGGGAACTGCACTGTACATCCTCAGTGCTCAACACAGTACCTGACACTGGGGCGCTCAGCAAATGATTTCCAAGGGGAAAACTTGAAGAGCTAAGTTCGTGGTGGAGAAAGGAGGTTGGAAATACCGGCCAAAATGAGGTGGAGATTTTGCTGTTGTCACTGTTGTCGTTGTCCTCATGTTGTGTTTCACTTGGATTTGAACTATCCATGTCCACTCTGTTGCTCTTCAGTGGGCTTCGGACCTCTATGTGTTGGTGGTCTCCGCATGGGTCTCCTGATTAGTCGCATGCTATTCTCACAGGTAGTTTGTTCTGGCAGCCTCTGATGTGGTCTCTAGGAGAACATTCTTGCCCAGGCTCTGCTATCCTAGCATCCTCTTGCTCCAAACCGGAGCTTCCTAAGATGCCTATCTCTTTGTGGGATCTACTTTTCTCTTTTTCCCTTAGAGGGTTATATGTTATTCGGTATAAATAATGCTGGACATTGGCTAAGGGCACGTGCCATTATTACCGTAAGCTTTGCATTTGGGGTCATCTGCAGAAATACAGTCATTCTTGCAATTTGCTCCACACTTCTCTTAGTTTATCTCTTTCTGTCATTTAGAAATGACTCATGTTCACATTTTATCTCCCCTTCTAGACTGAGAGTTTCTTAAAAAAAAAGGAAACTTTTCATTTTAGAGAATTTTAAACGCATACGAAAATACAGAGAAGAGTGTAAACTCTCATGTTCTCCACGTGCTCATGGCCTCTCTTGTCATATCTGTACTCCCATTCCCCATGGTTCTAATTTTTTTATTGTGGTATAATATATAATGTATAATTTACCATTGTAATCATTTTTAATTGTACAGTTCAGTGGTACTAAATATGTTCACATTGTTGTGCAACCATCACCACCACCCGTCTCCAGAACTTTTTATCTTGCAAAATTGAAACTCTGTCCCTGTTAAACAATAACGCCCCATTTTCCCTCCCCCAGCCCCTGGTAACTCCCATTCTACTTTTCTGTCACTGTGAATTTGTCTACTCTCATGTAAGTGGAATCACACAGTATTTATCCTTTCGTGTCTGGTTTATTTCACTTAATGTTTTCAAGGTTCATCCATGTGGTAGCATGTATCAAAATTGCTAATATTATTTTCAAGCAAGTTCCACCTATTATTTGAGTTCATCCAGAAATATCTTACTACGTATCTCTAAAAGATGAGGATGTTTTAACAAAACCACAATACCAATATCACACCTAAAAATAAGTATTTCTTCACTACCATAAAATACTCTTTCAGTGTTCAAATTTTTAATTGTCTCATAAAAGATAGATTAGCCACTGTTCTTGAGTACAGGGAATCCCTGTCTAATCTGTCCTGAAAACCCTCCTCTCCGTGGCAGCTGTGTCTTGTACACAATAAATGCTGTCATATGACATCTCACCAATAGGTGGCATGAATAATGACATTTGCTCGATCCACTTGGCATTTACACAAGAGAAAACATCATTTGTATACAGTTGGCAATTATAGGTGACTATATGAACACAGACGTTGTAAATAGTCTGTTTGCTCTGTGTAACATGCATAAAACCTCAATCCATTCCAATTCTAAGGGACAATTATTGATGTTAGGGAAACTTTCTATTTGTTTTAAATAAAAGGAACATAGAGACCTCATTTCTGGATATTGAGGTTTACCTCTACAATAACAACATCTTCAGTGTTAAATATAATAACTGAAGTTGCTCATGTTTATATATTCTTCTGCTTAATAAAAGAAAAAGCAAATTGAATCTACTTGTACAGTTGATTTGTATGATAAATGCCCATTGCAAATGTATTGTCTGAATTGTATTGTGCGCTTATTTCTGCATAAAAATTTCTTTTCCAAACTTCCTCTGGCATGTTCTGAAGAGCAAAGAATCTTAAGATGGTAGATATGAATGGGATCCCTAAGACCATCTAGTCTAGCCCCGTCATCTGACAGAGGAACAGACATGACATCTTGTCATGAGATCACACAATGATTTGACGGCTTTTTGTGCAATTTGCTATTTTTCTGCCATCAATCTCCCCTTCTTCCTTCCACCCCTACTCTGTAATAAGCATAAACTATTAAGAATATCTAACTGCTTGGTAATAATTAATATTTCATTTTAAGGATGCAAAATCCGAATTGTGCAATCAATTCTGCCTCTTATGTCCTTTCAATATAGTCGGCAAACATTTCTTGGGTGCACCTATGGCCAAGCAAGATCTTTTTGTTCTCTTGCTCAACCGGGCCTTTTATGTGAGTTCACATCTTGTAATTTCTTAGAAAGAAATTAACACAACTTCAGGAAATCACTCTGTATTGAATTTCTAATGGGCAGCATATAAGACACTTTACAGCCCAGATGACACAATAACTCTGTGAGCCATTTGTTGTCTTATCTGCTCAAATTAACACTTAACATTGGAATGTCCTTTCTGTTCTTAAAACCATCTCTTTTGTCCAGGGCAGGCCCCTAAACTCTGCTCTTGAAAGTTAGTTCTCACCAGATTTGCCCCAAGAACAACTTCCTTATATCTTCCCCTGATCTTCCCCGGATGTCCGGGAATATCGGGGCTCTTTCCCCTGCAATGGCACTTGGATGTAGCCCTCTGTCCTGCCTTTCTCAGGCTCTGCCTGTGTCGCTTCTCTCCTTTTGGTCTCGACTACCAAACCCTTGCCTGTACAACCTTCTGACTTCACTGGACAGTTACATCCCCCCTGGAAAACAAGCATACAGTCACACCTGAGGCATGTGCTTTACTTGCGGTTGTACCTTCCAAGTGCGTCCTTTGATATATTCGTAAGTGGGAAATGTTCCACAGTCAAAAAAGTTTGAGAAGCAACTGGTTAAACAAATTTAAATAGCTTCCTTTACCATAGGACTTTTCAGAACCTTTGATTTCCTAATAAGCATGGTCAGTCCTTTAAGATTGGGTGAAAGTACTACGTGGGGCATTTTCTGGACTGATTTTGTTAGAAAGTACAACCCCTTGTCTTAGTCTGCTCAGGCTGCTGTAACAAAATACTACAAATTGGGTGGCTTAAACAACAGATATTTATTTCTCACAGTTCTGGAGGCTGGGAAGTCCATGATCAAGGTGCCGGCAGATTCTGTTCCTGGTGAGGACCCTCTTCCAGGGGGGTCGATGGCTGCCACCTCACTGTGTGTTCATGTGGCCGAGAGTGAGGGACTCTGGTCTATCTTCCTGTTCTGATAAGGGCACTAATCCCATCATGGGGGCCCCACCCTCATGACCTTGTCTAAATCTAAGTACCTCCCAAAGCTTCCACCTCCGAATACCGTCACGTTGGCGGTTACAGCTTCAACATATGGATTTTGAGGGATTCAAACACTCAGTCCTTAATACCCGTTTCATTTCCTATTGCATCCTCCGGTCCTGTGTTCTGTGCAGCGTACTCTGGGTCGCACACCCCAGTGCAGGCTCTGGCGTCGGACTGCCTGAGTCAGAAAACAGCCTGCCTGACTTCAGTCCCGACTCCACCACTTCTTAGCTGTGGGACTTGGACAGGTTTCTCCATCTCTCCCTCTGCGTCAGTTTCCTCAGCTGGAAAACAAGAATAATAAGGGATTGTGGTGAGGATTAAATGCGTTTATACAGAGCAATACAGTGCAACACAGAGTAAGCACTTAAAACAATGTCAGCTATAATCATGAAATGTTAGTATTAAAAATTAACGGTAGGCTGGGCACGGTGGCTCAGGTCTGTAATCGTAGCACTCTGGGAGGCCGAGGCGGGAGGATTGCTTGAGCTCAGGAATTCGAGACCAGCCTCAGCAAGAGTGACAACCCGTCTCTACAAAAAAAAAAAAATTGTATAATTAAACAATCTATTGTAGCAGTTATTGATAAACATATTAATAGTGAATAACACGTTATCTGGCAATATTTAATTTCCCTTTGGGTCGAATATTCAATTTTACAAATGGGTTAAGGCCAAGCCTCTATTTTAGGTCACAGGCTCCCAGAGGGCGAGGTAGCACCAAAAGAAAACCGCAACCGGATCTGCAGCGAGCATGAGCCAGGAATCAGAAGTGGTGTGTGGCTGGGCTTAAGGGAGAAGGGGCCATTGAGCTTAGCGCCAGGATTCTCTGCCAACCACCACAGCCCTGGCAGGAAGCAGAGCTGTGACTCTGCACAGGACAGAACAGCCACACGTGCGGGGTGGCAGGCCTGCCCAGCCCCCCAGCTTTGTGCAGATACATTCAGACTCGTGGAAGCGTCATCTTTGAATGTGTGTCACGACTACACATTCATTATCTATCTTACCAAATAATCGGAACAGTGAAACTTTGACACCATCGTCCCCTGCAGTTTCAAGGGCTGAAGGGGTCTCTTTATGTAACAGGCAAGGGATTAGGGCCAGCCGGGAAATCCAAGTGTTTGAAACCTGTTCAGCGCTTTTGCAGCCAAAGAGTAAGTTGCCAAACATTTTTCTCTCTAAAGAAAACAGGCCACTGAATACTAGAAAGGGAAAGTCTGAAAAAAACCAAAGAAAAAAAGGGAAGGGATGTCTTAAGAAAAGTAAGATGATGATGTCGAACTGAA
>RJWJ010041032.1:0-13706 GCA_004363605.1 Indri indri | reverse complement strand
CCCCTGGCGGGTGCAGTCCTGACAGAGCTCCGGGAAGATCAAGTTGCTTCCAGCTCGTGTCCCCTCACCGCTGGGCCCCACGTTTCCTGACACAATTCTACATCCACTTCACACAAGCCCCTGCCTCTCGGTGGGCTTGTAAGTCTGTGGGGAAGCTAGACTGTCTTGTGAGGGACTTATCCCGGTGCACTTACTGACCTGGCTGGCGCCGCCGTCTCACGCTCCACTCTCTATTATCTGTCCGCACTTTCCAGGTTTTGCATTCCAATCTCCCGTTCGCCTTATTCTTTTTCCAGATTTGTGTGTCCCCCACTGAATCTCCACCGATTCACCTCGCTGTTTTTGCAGGAGAGAGATCCGGTCGTGTATAGCAGACCGAGATCTACATCTCTTTCTCTGGAGGTAGGGAACCAGGAGGCTGCCTTAACTCCGCCATTTTTCTCCCCCCTTCTAGTCACACTTGACTCTACTTTCTCTCACTCCCCACAGCCAATCCATCAGCAAGACATTTGGCTGTAATCTTAACTATATCCAGAACCCAGCCACTTCTCAGCACCTTTGCAGCCACTGCCATGGCCCCAGACATCATTGCCTTTCATGTGGCTTATTACATTGGCCTCCTATTTGATCTCCCTGTTTCCACTGCTATCACCCTCAGTCTAGTTACAAGCCTGCAGTCACAGATATCCTTTTAAAATGAGTCACTTCAGAAACATCTTTCATCAAAACCCTTCAGCAACCCTCCATCTTACTCAGAATGAAAACCAAAATCTCGACGTTGAACATAAGACCCCATGTTATACAACTCCCCATGATATCAGCTCCTCTTGCCTCCTCCAACTCCTTCATCCTGGTCTCCTAGGATGTCTTCAAGCAAGCAACATGTACCTGTTTTACAATCTTTGTAGGAAGACTCTACTCTTTGTAGATGTGTTGGCACGCTCCTTCATTTCCTTTAGCCATGGCTCCAATTCCTCATTTAGGCCTTCCTTGCCTGGTCACTCTATTAAAAATTAAATCCCTATATGAATTCTCCCTATCTACCTCCTCTGCTTAGGTTTTCTCCATAGCATTTGAACCTTCTAATATATTATTTTATTTTACTTAATTATTTTGTTTACTGTCATTCTCTTTCCACTGGATGCAAAGTCCTTTTGGGGCAAGAATTCTTACCTTTGTTCATTGCCGTACCCCAGATCAGCACACAATAATCTTACAATAATCTCTCAATAACAGTTGCTGAGTAAAGAAAGAGTACACACATTTTTTCCATTTCTGAGTGCTTGACAGTGTCTGGACTGCAGCAGTTTTTCATTTAAAGTTCATAAAAGCCCGATAAGATGATTTCTACACCCATTTTAAAGATGATGAAAGTAAGATTTCTAACATTTGAGTCAGTGATGCTTCTTTTCTGTATAGGTGGGACTTAAGGACAGCATTCTGGTTAGTGGGGAGACAAAACCCTCTTTCAGAAAAACAATCTCTTTTCTTATGTTGTATGTTCACTTGAGAGTACTTTGAAAAATGCTGACTGCATATGGAGCGTGCTTGGGTTCCCCTAACCTTTGACACCAACTCTTGCTGAAGGTTTTGCAATCCTTCAGAGCTGTAACAGCATTCACATCAATATGTTTAGGAGACAATGAATACAACAATTTTTCTCTAACAGAAGTTCATTTATGGGAGAAGAAAATGACAAGACTGATGATAAAAGTGTGCAGTTGTAGGATGCTTTGCTCTGTAGGTTTTTCCATTGGTTCCCAAACCTGTGATGGTTCTTAAAAATATCAATAGTGGGACCCCACCCTATATATTCTTTTGGTGTAGATATTTAACAGTCTTCTCAGGTTTTTGTTAAGCAGCCAGCCTTGTACTTCAACCTCTCACTGGCATTTGGAAATTGATGTTACAGATCATGATAAGCTACTAAAGGTTTTCAGATGGCAGTTTGCATACATTTCTGTGTTTTTGAAATTTACTTTTTGCTAAAGAATACCCCTATTTTTGTGCACTGTCCAATCAGGTAAATCTGGTGGGGTGCGGGTGAAATGTTTTTCAAAGCAATGTATCATACACTGCCTCACAATAATATTTCTCTGTATCTGTTATAGGTCAATGCACAAACTGGCCCAGTTGGAAAGACTTGACCTAGGCAATAATGAATTCAGTGAGCTGGTAAGCAAATGCCTTTTCTAAACTTGATAAATACACTCCAAGAGGTTATTTCTTTTGCTCCGTCTTTGTAAGCCCAGGCATTAAATCGAGTGCACATTTATATTTGCTAACTGTAATAAATAAAATCTGGGAGTTAAAGTGATTGTTCGACTATATAGTGAGCCTCAGAGAACTGAATAATCTTAGGGTTCACTAAAAAAAGAGTTTGAACAAGATGCAAATTGACAGTTTTAAGTACCAACTATGTGGCAGGCACCGTGTTAAGTGTTATGTATGTTATCTCATTTAATTTGACATGTTGCCATTTTAACTTTATGGAAATGAGCTCAAAGTGGACATTGACATGCATCGCTATTAATATTATACAGTTGAACAGGAATTAAACTGAAACTTGATTAACTACAAAGTCCATACCTTGAAAACTTCTGCCTTGGAGGCTGATTTGTGGCATAGCATGGGAGAAGTGAGTCACTAATGGCATTCAATTTCCAGTTGTACTGAAAGTGTCTTTCTAGTGAACACACGTTACTACCTCACTGCCAGCAAGATTGACAGAATTCTGCCTGCTCCTCTCAGGTGTTAGTTTTCTTTAAAATTTGCCCAAAGACCAAAATCTCAAACATAGATTAGGAAGCAAATACTCCTTTACAAGAAGATCCAGCTTTCTTTATTCAGAACTCTTCCACTTGGATATCTTCAATTTCAAAAATCTAATTCATCTACAGTGTATTTAACTGTTTTTAAATTAAAATATTTAAGTAAGTAATCAGTTTTTTCCTGTCCCAGCTCTCTAACTATGTGGACTTTGTGCAAGTTGCTTAATCTCTCTAAACCTCATTTTCCTAATCTATAAAATGAGAATTATAATAATTCCTCTATCACACAGGGCTCATGTGAAAATTAAATAAGATGATACATCAACGGGGCCTGGCAAAACTTGTTCTTAGCAAATGCCAGGGTACAGGGATGACGGGGTTCAACTCACACCGTATTCTGAATGCACAAAGAAAATTAACTTATTTTACTTCAACCATGGCTAATCTGATCATTATCCCAGCCTCTATCAACTGTTTATTACGAGTAAAAACTGACTTTTATTCCTCTGTGATTAAAAGTTTAATGTGATTTAAGAAATTAGATGATTCCTTTAGGTTTGTTCATCTATTTCTTTTTTCTTAAAAGATGTGTTAGTAAAGTCTGTTCATTTTTCTTACATACAACTCTTGGTCTCTCATGTATCCTCTCCCCTTCCTCTATTTCATTCCCTAAAATGGAACTTGGTTATGTCCAAAGGAGGCTACATGTCTTTGGGACCTAGGTAAAAGGGACCCATGGCCTTAGGCTCGTTTTTGGAAGTATGTGGGCCACACGTGCTAGCCTCTAGGCTGCTGACTGCAGCTGATATTGCCTCTTGTGTTAAATTCTGAACCTGTGGTTAGGTCTTTGGGCTTAGGCAAAACTTCCTGGGAGCATTGGCTTTCTTCCTCTTTGGGCATTGCTACACTCCACTTTCACTGGCTACAAGTGCAAAAGTCTCCATCGTGTCCTCCCTCCAGCACTAGGCTGAGCAGACCAACTCCAGTTTCTGTTGTGAAGCTCCCTCACCAGCCGTAGTCCCAGTAGTGGCTCCATAGCCAGTCTGCCAGCTCTGAGAATCAAGACATGGAGCTTGGCCTGGTAGTTGAAAGAACATGGACAGTGGATTCAGACAACTGAGGTTTGCACTCAACTCCATCTCTGGTGAGCTGAGTACCTTGGGGCCCATAGCACACTCTCTAACCTCAGCTTCCTCATCAATAAAATAAAGATAGCAATCCCATCTAGCTCACAGGCTTCTTGAGAGAATTTAATGTGAGAGAATCAACAATAAACACTCAGTATGTTTCAGTGAATTCCAATTCTGTCAGGTATATCATTTTGTGAGTCTTTCATCTGGTTATTTGTGAATCAATATTTTACTGTAAAGATGTTGGTCAACAAGCGTGAATAGGGTAGGTTTATTTTTTTAAATAGACCTATTGAAAGTAAATTTAAAATTATTTTAATGTATGCTTTATGGTATCTAAGAAATCATCATCTGAGCAGAACAGTTTTTATTTTTTGATATGTCAGTATTTCATATTAGGCACAAAATGAACTCTTTTTCCACTTTTTTTGTTTTTGCATTTGTCCTAGGAGGCTTTATTTGATAATGCTCAGTTATTTTGAGAGTATAATTGTGGAACTTCACATTTATAATGTTATTCACTTTTAATCAAATTTCCGACTGTTATTAATCATATGCATGGAACTTGCTGTTGTTTCTCTGACAGTAAAAACTTTTAATGAGAAAATAAAAGACTTTGCTCTTTTGGAGATCTCTAAAAGCAATGTCTTGTGGAGGAGAGGGGATCAAATTCCATTCTGTAGCTAGATACTGACACCTAGGAGGTTATCATTAGATGACTTACTTTTGTGTGACATGGTAAAGAGACAATGTGGAGAGTCGATAACTGTAAGTTTAAAAAAAAAAACTTAACATGTCAAAGCCTAATGAAAACAGAAGTTTATTTGCTTGAGAAGCAATGTGTAATAAATATTCCAAAAAGATTCTAAGTAGAAATATCTACTTATGGGTGCATTTGTACTCATGAACAATTTTAAACAAAGAGAATTGTCTCGTGTTTCTAAAAGCAATAACCACCAGAAGATAATGGCCAATGTTCTGGGAACATAATAGATTCTTAAAGTTTTTTTTTTTAATTGTTTCTTTCATGAATTGTTTTGCTCAATGTAAAACTAATAAATGTTCATTTAAGAAAATTTAGAAAGATGAAATATGAAAATGATAGTAAAAGTCATATATGATCCCATCCCACGTACATATAACCATTACTAATATTTTTTGGTATATCCTCTCCCTCATCCCTGTTTTCTTTTTATTATTTCAAATGAGTATGATTTGGGGTCAGGTCAGAGATGGAACATTATTAGGTTGACAGGTGAAGCTGGATAACATCAACCCTTAGCGATCTTCTGTGTACTCTGAGTAGAACTAAAAGTCACAGAATAATTAGGAGCTCCCCAACTGTTGTGGAACAGTTAGCAGGGCTGAAACAGATTCCTTGACTATCATGAGGCCCTCTAGCCCTATGGTAGGTATATCTTCACTATCCAGTGAATGGAGTTCCTGTTGGTCCTGAACTGGTAGAGGAAATAATGGAGACCCCAAAAGCAAATCACCAAGTGTGAGAAACATTCAGGAAAATGAGGCAGATTGAGTAGCAGAGCTTGGAGGATGAGGAGATTAGTAGATCCAGAAGCACAGTGAGGCCCTGATGACCATCCCTCAATCTAGACTGGATCATGGGCAGCAACCCACCCAGGACCACAGAGTGATGAGGGGCAGCAGAGGAGGAAGGCAGGGATACAACTGTTATTGGAGCAGGGGATCCCTTCTGTGGGAGATTCCCTTGTCTCTGTCCCTTCCTATCCCCCACCAAGGGAACTTCTAAAAAGAATAATTAGGGAGGAGGATCTCAGGAAGGGTCCAATTTCCTGGTCCTGTGCTATTTGAGCAGAGGGAGGGTGGGTCAAAGAAATGAGATTTGAAATTTTACTATAAATAAGGCATAATACATACTGGTTATCTGTATAGATATTTCTATCTATTAATACCACATTGGAATTATAGTATGCATTCTATTTTATATTAATGCATGATTATCAAATTCAAATAATTAGATTCCTTACAGATGTTATAATTTAAAATCTTTCTTTGTAGCTTCCTAATTCAGTTGAATTAGAAAGACTGTCAAATAATACCTACAAAATAAATAGTGAATTAAGACCTGAATTTAAGGGAAAAAAGTAAAACCAAAGCAGCTTGATTTTTATTATATCAAATTAGATACATATAAATTAATGCGTGTAATATGCGTTTAAGTTACAAGCACAATAAAACACATCCTATGAACCCACTACCATGTTCTTACAAGCTAGAACAAACACTGCTAGTCGTGTGCAGCTACCTGCATGCTCTTCCCCAGTCCCCACATTCTGTCTTCCCCAGAGGTAGCAACAATCCTGAATTTGTTTAACGTTCCCTTGCTGTAATTTTACCCCATTTGTATGGCTTTCTAAGTATTATATTGCTGCTCTTTGCTTTTTCTCAAAATGTGACCATACCACAACTTACTTATCCTTCCTTATCTTCATGGACACTTTACTCCAGTTATTTATTACACTGTTGCTGTGAACATTCCTATACGTACAGATGTGCAAGAGTTTATCTAAGGCATATATGTAGAAGTGGAGTTTCTTTATCATAAGTTATGCACATATTCAGCTTTAAAAATAATGCTTTTAAAAAAAATTTGTGTTCATTTACCAACAATGTATAATAGTTACCATGCTTCACATCTTCACAAACACTTGATATTATCAGGCTTCTTATTTTAGCCAGTGTCATGGCCATAGAATGGCATCTGATTATGATCTTAATTTGCATATCTCTGATTTCATGAGATTGATGATCTTTTTCATATGTTTGTGACAGTTTGTATCTTCTCTCCTGTGAAATACCTGTTTATGTATTTTTGTCCATTTTTCTATTGGTTTTCTTTTTCTTGTTAACTTATAGGGATCTTTTATACAATTTAGGTACTAATCCTTTTTTAGTTATAGGTTCTACAGATCTCTCCTCCCTGTCTATGGAGTCTTTTTACTTTCTACAACGTGTCTTTTGATGAGTAGAAGTTCTTAATTGTAATATAGTAAATAAAATTTTTTGTGTCTAGCACATTTTATGTCTTGTTTAAGAAGTCCTTCCCTCCCCAAAGTCAAAAAGATTTTTTATGTTTTCTTCTAAAAGATTGAAGGTTTCATTTTTCATAATCAAGTGTATTTCTATCTGGGCTTAATTTTTTGTAGTGTGTATTATTTTTGTTCAGATACTCAGTTTTCTAAGCAACATCTACTTCTTCTCCACAGGAATATGGGTGTCACTTCCTAACAAAATATGATTTCTATACATTCATAAGTTACCTTCTTCATTGGACATTTTACTTTCTGAGTATCAGACCATACTGTTTTAATTAGCACAAACAATAAGTTTTGGTATCTGATAGGACAAGTGTCCCTGACTTAGGCACCCAGACATTAACATTTCATATATAAATTGTAGAATTGGTTTATCGAGTTTCTCAAAAAGAAAAAAATGTCGTTGGGATTTGATTAGAAATGCATTGACTCTATAACTCAATTTTTTATTGGATTGACAATGAAGAATTGACGTCTTTTGATAAGTTGAATCTTTTGTGCATAAATGGGACATACATCTCCATTTATTTTACCATTTTAATATCTTTCTGTTTTATGATTTTCTTCAAAAAAAGGTTTTGTACATTTTTAATTAGTTTATTCCTAAGTACCTTGTTTTTTGTTGAGTTATAAATGTAGTTGTAAACTTCTTCAAAAATTATGATCTCCAACTGTTTGTTGCAGGTGTATAGTAATCCATTTGATTTTTGTTTATATCTAGCCATCTGCTAAACCCTCTTAATAATATGATTAATTTGTCTACAGATTCTTTAGGGATTTATATATAGCTAATCAAATAGTCTGTGAATAATCACAGTTTGTTTTCTTGCTCCTCAATTTTTAAGCACTTCATTTCTTTCTCTTGCCTTATATGTGACTAGAACCTCTAGTACTATGTTGAAATGAAGCAAATATCATTGTTCAATTCCTGATTTAAATGGGAATGCATTTAATGTCATTAAGAATGCTCTTTACTATTAGTTTTAGATAGGTACTCTTTATCAGGTTCAGAACATACCTTTCTATTTCTAGATTACTAAGAGAATTTATCACGAAGAAATACTAAACTCTATGGAATAATTTCTCTGCATTTATTGAGATCACATTTTTTTCTCCTTTAATCTGTTAATATTGTGAATTATATATATGGAATTTATAGTGCAAAATCACCTTTGCATCTCTGAAATAAATACAACATGATCATGATTTGATCATGATCAAGACATTCTATATAAACTGCATTCAATTCAATCCTGCTTGGGATTTTTAAAAATCCATGCTTATGGGTGAGATTTGTATACATTGTTCATATGTACTTTCTATATCTGTGGGTTCATATTATTCATCAATTTTGGAAAATTATCAGCCCTACCTCTCAAATGTTGCCTTTTGTGTATTTGTTCTGTCTCTCCTGCTAGATTAAATATGGGTACAAAATCATCAGTGTTTAAGAAACACTAGCTACTTTTATTATTAATAATTATTTTACCTGTTTTCTGAAAAAAATAATCAGATAAGGGGTACTATCCTTGAGAGAATCTTTCTTACCTTTTTACCTAAAATTATCCAATATTCATTCTCCAGAATTTGGAGACATGCTGGTGAGATCATTTTGAGAGTATTTTCAAATTTTTTGAACTATTTAATGTGCCAGTTACTAAGAAAGATATTTCTAAATTATAGGCTACTCAACTTCTGGATTAAAGACAAAACGTGATTTTAAAAACAAAACACCTAAATGACAATAGCAAAAAATATTTGAGTGAGAAAAATTATTACATGTGAAAAAACAATATTTAATTTTTTAAACACAATGCAAAGATGTATTGCATTTAAAAATTCAGAGAATTCATCAGGAAGTGAGGAATATCATTTTAACTAATATTTGAAACAGTATGTCAGGCAGTCTTTATAGAAGCATTTCATAAATTCAGCCATCCATGGTCTATTTTAGAGGGCATATTCTATAATGCTTCTTTACAGAAAAGCTTTAAAAATGTTTTGCACTCCACAAATCACATTTTAAATGCTTAATAAAGTTACAGATTATAATAAGCAAGAATTTCTAATCTCAACATTCAAATAGAATTTGTTTCTATTGGTTTTTCTTTATTTCATAGTCAAAAATTTCAAAAAAATAAATTAAAGTTCTTAAAATGGAGATATTCTGAGAAAGATATTTGAGAATAAATGCCAATAGTTGTATAGACTGGGCTATGTAAATAATATTAATGTGTTTTCATAGAAATTTGACCGTTGAATACTTATGCTAATGTTTTAACTTGTAATTGAAACCAATTAAAATTAAATTAAATTCATTTTACTAAAAGCATGGCAGCTAATGGTTTCATCTCCTGAGTTTGTGCAAGGTATGCCCATTTTTAATTACCTAAGATGCATGTATATCTGAGGCAAGCACTATATTTGCATATCCAGTAATTTCCTTTGTCAATAATGACAACAGACGTTTGCCACACCTGCTAATCAAATGTTGTCATTTATTCTTCAAATAAAATTTATAAATAAGAGCAAAATATTAAGTAGAATTTGTCATCATATAACTGGCCACCCCATTTTTAGGGAAAATGCTTGAAACATCCTCACTATTAACTCTTCCATTTTCCTGCATTTGTAAAACTGCTAAGGTCATAGATTGTATATATATCACAGACATTTCCGGAGGTTATTATTATAACATCAAGAGACATTTGAGAAACGAAACTTATTTTTAAAGTTACTGGGGGCACATTAATTTTTGTATCCGTCAGGGTCCTGTCAAGGGTGGAAACTATATCGATTATTTAACAAAAAAATCTTAATATAAAGAAAGCTTATTAGAAAACTAAAAAGGGAACGCTGAATTATCCCAGAGTCAATAACTCTAGGCAGCAGCTAATGCCCCTAGGGTGGGGAACAAAGAGAAGACGGTGGTGTAAGGAGTTATGAAAACCTGAAGCTGGGACTTAGCCCTCTAGAAGGAGCGGACCCGCCAGTTGGTGCTGTATCTCTGAGGGGGTGTGATGAGGGTGGTTCCAGTTGTATGGAAAAGCTATAAACGGAAACAACTGCTGTTACTGAATTCCAGTGTTACTATGGGGTGAAAAAGTGTTGCTGATGAGATGCTAAGAGGAGCAAAAAGTAAATAGAAAGAGTAAGTCCCTCTTTCTCCTCCAGCCTTCTGGTCTCTCCCCAGTGCAACACAGAGCCACCAGTCAGAAAAGAATTGCGGTTAACCCCAGAATTTCAAAATAGGGATTAGAAGAGTTAGCTCACAGCTGAAAGAAGCAATAGGCTAATACCCAGAAACTTAATACTGTGTCCTGAAAACAATGGATGAGAAATGTTTATTTTTGCTCACTCAATTTTAGCATCATTTTCTCCAGAAAGCTTTCCCTGCACCTAGCAGAGTACCCAGCTCCCAACTGATACTTGACAAGTGTTGATGAACAAATGAATGAATAATCTGATTTTAAAAGCGAATAGTCAATTCTCTTCGTCAGAATCATGCCTATAGAAATAGGAAATTTTGAATTCAAACTAAACAATAATAGAGATGGAGAAAATGTTTTCATTCATCTGAAAAGCAATCATTCCATAATTAGCTGTTTTTTGAGGTATTGATCTCAAGTTACCTCAAGACATACTTCGAAATGTATTTCTTGATGAAACTTTAAAGTATAAAATTTGGACTTGGACAACAAATAAATACATACACACACACAAACATACATATGTACATAAATAAATAAATCTGTACTCCCCCCGACTCTGAAATTTGAAAGGAATTCTTCATGAATCATTCAATTAAAATGGCATTTTCCAACTGAAAATAATTATGGGATATTTCTCTCAAAGAAGGATCAATTTGGGGTTTCCTCTTTTATCAAGGCAGCATCTGTTGGACTACGGCTTTAATAAACAGACTCCACTGTCGTACATACAAATGAAGGAACTCCTTTTCTTGCTTTCCAACTTTCCTTTTACTAGCAATAAAAGAAATCATCTTTTCCTCTGTTTTCCAAGGAAACAGTCTCCCCTCATTGCCATTTCTCATTGCCACAATATCATGACTGGGCACGCAGAATGAAATTAATTAGCTCCATTTGCCTTTTTGGAATTTTCTGAGGATGACATATATTTCAATATAGTCAAATGCCTTGAGGATTCTGTCAATAGTTTCTGCCAGAGAAATTAAAGAAAATAAAAACCTTTTTGATGGAACCAGAATAAACTGCATTAAATAAGAGTTCAAATTTATAATCAAGACTTTACAAAAAAAAAAAAATAATAAGCATACTCTGCAATTATGGAATAAACCCAAGAGAACTTTCTTGAGTTGCAAATAGGGATTGTAAATCATCCAAAATACTAGCAAAAACTGTTTTTAAAGTAATTAAATTCAAACTAGAGTCTCCCTCATTTATATGCCAAAACGGTAATATCTGGATGTATTATCTGACTAAAATCGAATTAATAGAAAAAAAGTTGTTTTCTTTCAGATTTCACAACAAACTAAAAGATAGTGAAAATACTCAGGAGAAATATAAAGAAAAGAAAAGGTGACATGGAGCAGGACCGAGGTAATTAAGGATGGTAGTTAAGCTTCACTCAGAAGGTGACATTTTAGTAAAAACCGGAAGGAGAGGAAGGAGTGAGGCAGGCAAATATCTGGGTGGAAGGTAGTTCTGTGCAGAGAGAAGAGCAAGCACAAACGCCTGAGCCGGGAGCAAGCCTGGCATGTGGACAGCAGGAAAACTGGAGAGACACAGTAGACTTAGTGAGAAAAGAAAACTAGTAGGTGATACATTCATTTGCAGGATGGGGGAGAATCCTATAAGACATTTTAAGGATATAGGCTTTTATTCTGAGTTTAATGGGAAGCTCTTTGGAAGGTTTTGAACAAGTAGAACCTTGGTCTGACTCACATCAAATTATGTTGCATTAGGTTACATTCATTAATTACATTACATTACCGAGGTCACTTTGACTGCTATGATAATAGATGGGAGAAAGGAGTTCTAGGTGGAGTCAATGAAACCACTTAGAAAGTTTACTCTAAGTTATAGCATCCTAATTAGGGTGGTAGCAGTGCAGGTGCTAAGAAGGAGTCAATTTCTGGATGGTTTTATAGCCAGTATATTTAGTGGGATCTGAACTTTGTAAATTAGGAACACCCTCTTTCAAAAAATAATACAAAATTAGGAAAACATAATTGGGTACAAAAGAGAATGTTATTCAGAATGGAAAAAAGCTACAAATTTTAAGTTACAAATAAAAATTAATAAAATATAATTTCAAAAGCTGACAAAGGCCATAAACATCATAAAATCCAGGAAAATAACATAATAGCACACATCTATAGAGCTTTTCCCCTTACATTTTGCTTTCATGCTCTTTGACACCCTTTTCTAGTGACAAATATTTAGTAATATCATTTTCCATGGAGATAATAGAAAAATAATCCAGTCTTTTCGCTAACATAATTTTTATTATTGATCATTTCAAAACATTTATTTCGGCTTTATGATTTTTCACTGATGCACCTCATAAAATTTTAGGATTGTTGTCAAATTTGGGGAAACCTCTGCCTCTGTACATTATTTTTTGTTTTATAAATAAATATTTTTATTATAATATTACATACTTGCAGAAAGTCATATGAATTATAACATAGAAGTCTGATGAATTATCTCTGAATGAACACATCTGTTCATTTGCATCCAGAACAAGAAATAAAATAACAAAAATAACCCCAGAAAACTCCTTTATGATCTCTTCTGATCACTAGTCTCCCTGCTCACAAAAGTAACCCCATCCTAATCCTTAATATAACACATTGATTTTGCCTGTTTTTGAACTTTACATAAACGGAATTCTATGGTATGTAGTATTTTGTTTCTGTCTTTTGCTTAACGTTAGATTTGTAAGATTCACTCACATCGTTTTATGCAGCGTAAGTCTGTACATTTTCATTGCTCTGGAGTATTTCATTGCATAAATAAAACAGTTTATATAACAGATGCAGTGCACGCTGTCTGGGGGACGGGCATGCTTGTAGCTCTGACTCGGGCAGTGCAAAGGCAATTTATGTAACCAAAGTGTTTGTACCCCCTAATACTCTAAAATAAAAAAATCTTTTAAATTAAAAATGAATAAATGCACCAGCAGGGGAAAAAAACAAATATCAAAAAAGAAAAAAGACAAAGAGATTCTTTTCAGTTGCCAAACAAAACTAAGTTAAAATAAAAACGTAATTAATTATAATTGCCTAAGAATTGCTAAAATTATGCAAACCAGTACAACCACTGTGGAAAGTAATATGGCGATACCTCAAAGAGCTACAAGTAGAACTACCATTTGATCCAGCAATCCCATTACTGAGCATCTACCCAAAGGAAAAAAAGACATCTGCACCAGAATGTTGATAGCAGTACAATTCACAATTGCGAAGATGTGAAACAACCCAAGTGCCCATCAATACATGAGTGGATTAATAAAATGTAGTATATGTGTACCATGGAGTTCTACTCAGCCACAAAAAACAATGGTGATATAGTACCTCTTGTATTATGCTGGATAGAGCTGGAGCCCATTCTACTAAGTGAAGTATCCCAAGAATGGAAAAACAAGCACCACATGTACTCACCATCAAATTGGTATTAACTGACCAACACTTAAGTGCACATATGGTAGTAACATTCATTGGGCGTCGGGAAGATGGGAGGGGGCAC
>RJWJ010041031.1:0-13711 GCA_004363605.1 Indri indri | reverse complement strand
CCTGGCTTAGCCTCCTCCCAGACCCCACTGTCACCCCCACAGCAAAGCCATAGAGACCCCACTGCTCCAGGATCTCGCTACCTCCCCAAGCAGTGGCCATAGTGATGTTGTGATGTGACTCTAAGCCCCATTTGTCATGGCAAGTGTGTGTGTGTGTGTTCACAGATGTTCTAGTTTTCAATCAAGGATGAATGGTCATTCCCCATTTCATTCTTTGTGATGTCTACTTTTACAACTGTGAAGGCTCTATCGTGCTACTAGGATATGAGCCTCAATGTTTGGTAAAAACGCACACACTGTTGTCTTTGCATCGGTGTATTCTCAAGAGCTGTCGTGCCTTCGAGAGTGCTTGCAGACACCCATACCACCCACTTTGCATTGTGCTGAGGTTTAAATCTGCCGGACGCCGTGGACCAGGCCAATCTCACATAAGGATCACAACCAGAAAGTTTGCCTTTCAGACTTTTTATGATGAAAATTCACCTGGTAGGGAAGCCCAGAGGGGATTTTTGAGATATTTTCTAATCTAGCCTCTTCCTGCAGGATCAGATTATGCACAAATTGGTATTTCCAGGTGGCAATTAGTTCTGTTCTTAAAAGATTTCCCTAGAGGATAATTTGACTACTTTCTTTAGTAGTATGTTTCAGCCTAAATTTCTGGAAGGAATTTCTTCCCACTCTCTAATTTGAACTTCTTCTGATTTAAATACAACTTCCTTTACTTCTGTCCTCTATGAAGAAGAATACAAACAACAAAACAACTGAATGGGCCCATTCCCTACATCTTATTATAACACCTTGGAAATGTCACCTTGCCATCAAACACCCATGGGCCTCATGGGAAGATGGTGGAACTCAGCTTCCCGCAGTGGAATGGAATTGTGTCCATGTGTCCATGGGAGTAAACAGAGGAGTTGGTGATAGTGATGGATGGGAACCACCTCCTCCTGCCGTAGCCCTGGGGGCCCCACCACAACTGGCCAGATGGGTGACCAAGGAGGGATTCATTTTCCAGCTAAACAATGGAGTGTTTCTCTGCTCAAGAATAACTGGTTTACACAGGGATTGAACCTTTGGCATCAGAGTCATTTCATTAACTCTTTTTTTTTCCTACTGCCACTCAGAAAATAATCCATTTTTCATAATGGCCAGGAATTAAATGAATATCTTGGGGGGGTCTAACTATACTGCTTTTTGTAGCCTCTGATTCTTTAAAAAGTAGATTCGCAGAGGTCCCACCTGCTCAGGCTCCCATTGGCAGGGTATCAGACTATAGTCTCATAGCCAGATTTTCCCTGAATAATGAATGAGCCAGTGTCAAGCAAGTCAGAAATAGAAATCAATAAAGCTAAATTCCACCAAGAAGAGGCAGTCTTTTGCGGTAGGATGATGGAGAATGTCGAGGCCAGTGGGTGCCAAACACAGGAATGCACATCCCTAAACTCTCAGGGTTGGGGAAGGCACAGAAGAAAGCCTGCGACTTGGGAAGAGTCATGAGGGATCAGAGAACGTGCCTGTGCTCACTTGGAGCGAGGAAGGACGGGCAAACAGTCAGACGTCCGGCTTCTTCCCAGCTGGTACGGCAATGGCTTGATGCACACATCTCCTGGGAGCCAAGCGCCAAACGTCTTCATAAATCATATGTTTGCAGCTGTGTGACCAAAATAGATGTCCACACAGCCTGTGTGTCGTGGCTGCGTGGAAAGCCGCAAGACCGCGAAACGTCTGTGATTCCTGCCGTTTCCGGGGCTGAGCCGTCCGTCAGCCGTCTCTCCCCTTTGACCCCTGGTGACACAGTCTCACTGATGGATCAATTTGGGTTTGAGGGAAATTGAAGTGCATTGTGTGGAGAACATTTTTTATGCCAGTTGTTCCGTGGCTGTCTGTCTCCTCAATTTCCCCTTTGAAAATGACAACAGGTGTCCCTAAGGAGGCAGGGCAGCATGGGGACAGACGGCGGGCAGGGCGAGGCCGTGCCTTTTACTGGGGCGTGTCCCACCTCCACCCTGCCCTGCAGATGCACCGCGACCCTCGGGCACTCACAGGGAGGCATCTTGTTCTTGAGGTGACTCGGGGCTTCTGTTTTTTAGAGTGTGAGAACCACTTGAGACTGGTTCCAGAGGGCGCTTGGAGGGCTCTCTGTGCAGAGGGGCATTTCTGCTGCTTATTCTCATAAAGAGCTTTTTTCCTGAGGACAGCGATGCACGGTGTGCAAACTGATGTCTCCTCGAAGGTCACAGTTTGCAACCTCTGAGCCGGGTGCCGGGCCTTGTTAATGGTCTAATTGGAATCTTATTTAGAATGTTCTACAGGATGCTCTGAAATGAGCCCTGAGCCTGGAGCAAGAGGACTCAGGGTTGATCTTTGTGTACCACTCTTTCGCAGCCAAACAGACGTGTGCAGTGTGTGGTCACTCTCTGGGCCTCGGGTCCTCACCAGGGTGGGCCCGTTGGGTGGGATCATTTCTGAAGATCCCATCCAGCCTCTGACATTCTGTGTTTGAGGGAGTAGACGTCTGTCACAGGACTTTCTGCACTTAGTTTTTCTTGCCAGTCCCAGAGCCTAGGACTGCTGTCCCTGACACCAAGTGGACAATGCTTGTGGCATGAACGAGTGAGCAAACGGATGAATGAATGAATGCAGACCACAGTAACTCATCTTGGTAGGCAGCCTGTGCCTGATCTACATATGGAGAGCCTGGTCTCCTTGTGTTCGAGTCACGTCTGCACGGTTGGAGATTTGGGCACCAGTGGAAACACTGCATTTGTGGGAATGAGATCAGAAAGTGGCAACGTGAGCTCATGGATGGTGCAGAAAAAAGTGTTAATGTGTGAGCTTCCCGAAAAAGACATTTAACAGTGTGCTGCGTCCTTAGCATGCTCAGCCTTCATCAGAAGAAGGGCTCACTGATGCTGAGGTACTCGCTCCCCGTGTTCAGGGATAGCTTCGCAGAGCAGCCCCTGGCCTCTGGGAACTTAGCCTCTAAGAACGTGTACTGCCGCAGAAGCACCACGTACGGGAAGTCCTCGTGGGGGAATAAAAAAAGCTCTAAATCGATACACAAGCGTCATTAAAGCACTTAGCTCTCCTACAGATCCCTGCTAAGTGCCTCTAAGTGCATCGTTAGTGGGGGGAGTGGAGCAACAGAAGGTCCGTGCTTGGGCCGCAGAAGCGAGGGTGTGGTCAGAGAGAGTGGCCTTGAGGGCTCTGGGTCCAAGGAGGTGAGAGGGACAAGTAGCTCTTCTCAGGCCACCTGGGAAGGCCTTGTGGAGGAGACATGTGTCCAGAAGCAGAATTTGTAGGAGATCTCACCCCACCAGATAGAGGGCACAGACTGGCAGCCTGGGGGGCAGACCAGGCACGCTGATGAACAGATGGGTTTTGTTTGTTTCACAGAATGATTTTGAAATTTTGAATTCATTGCCAGTGCTTAAAAATCAGGAAATTTCACATCAATATCTGGATTTCTGGCTTCTCTTGACGACCAGTAGCTGCCTTGCTGTGGTCAGCAACTAGCCAGACCTGAGCAGCCACCCTCTGAGCTGTCCAGGTGCGTAGTTCTGACCGCTCCCCCATTTCCCTGCACCCCCCACTTCACTCAGGCATTTGAGTTGAGTTCCTGGTTAGGGAGCAAGCTTGCTGAACTCCTGTTGGGGCAATGTTACAGGTTTGGACAATTCAAGCAGCCCTGCAGAAAGCAGGATAGGATGGTTGGTGGTGATGGCGATGATGGTGGTGATGCAGCTGGAACACATGAAACTGACTGGTGTGTGCAGACCCCTTCTAAGGACTCTCCTTGCTTTAACTCATTCATCCCACGAACACCTGCGAGGGAGGGGCTGTTAGGATCCTACTTTACGGATGGGGGAAACTGAAGCACAAGTTTCATAGGAATAAATAACTGCCCCATGTCATGTAGTTAACGTGTGACAGAGCTGGGATTTGCACCCAAGTGGGCAGGCTGCAGGAACCATGCTCTTGACCAGGGATAAAAAGATAGCAGTCACGGAGTGCTGACGCGGGTGCCTCATGTGGGCCATTGTTGTAGATCCTTACAGCAGCCAGTGGGACAGGTGCCATGTACAAGTGAGGAATCGGAGGATAAGGATTTGCCCAGGGACTAAGCTGGAGTCCTGGAGGAGGGTGTCAGAACCAGAAAATCCTGGGGGATTTCTAGAAGGAAATTGGGGACTTGGAAAACATGACAGCTAGGGAGAGGGGTACAGATAGACAGCAAAGAGGGAGGAGGAGACAACAGATTTATTAGAAGTCTCTAACAGTCAAGAAATAGTCCCCCTTTTTGGAAACAGGGTCAAATTTTGGTTCTGTTCTGTTAATTTTGCATATGTTTTCTTGGTGCTCCAGCCCAGAGAAATTAGCTCCCACTAGCTAAACGTTTACCTTAAATGACCCTGGCGATAAAATAAAAGCTGTTCTGTGCTTGCAACTGAGATTTCTGCAACCCAGTCTGTGTCTTGGGAAAGAGCTGTTTGATGTCCCACGTGGGCAGTATCACGGCAAACAAGAGGGGCCAAGCCTAATGGGGTGATGAAAACTTGAACCGAAGCTCCACCTTGAAGCAGCACAAAGGTGCGCTGGCCCTGGGCAGCTCTCTCTGGGGAGCTCCTTGAATTCACTTTTCCAGAACCTTCATGCCCTAGAGCAAATGCCAGATTCCTGCCAGAGGCTCTTTTCTGCAATGCCCATGAATGAGGCAAGAGGACGCTTACAAATGCACGCTTCCTCCATTTTTGGTCCCCCCAGGCGCAGGCCATCTTGCATTATGCCCTTGATGAGCATTGACAACCCGGGGCGGGAGGGGAGCCATTTATAGCTGAACTGTGGAGGCTGCAGGCTGGCTGACACAAGGTAGCGCATTCTTCTCCCTGGCACAGTCCACCGAGATCAGCGCAGAGACAAAACACCAGACGCTTAGTGTCCTTGACAACCCCCTTCCAAGCTCCCTGTCTGTCCTTGTCTCGTGTCTGTCTATAAAGTGACTGCCTTCCCCAGGTAAATCAGTTGGTTCCCACAGTCCTAAATCTACCCACCCTTTGGGACAGCACCTGCACCGCTATGTTTTCCATATGCTCGACTGAAAACCCACGCAAGTGTCACATCCTCTTTCATATTATATTTGTGACTCTTTTAATACAACAGATTTTTTGCTTACTTTTATCTCTTTATCCCCAAAATTTCATGTAAAACTGAGCCTCAGGTAAAATGTACCATTTTAATCTTAGCTTCCAGATATCTTCATGCACTTCCAGGGTAGCATGTGGCTCACTTAGATAAGCTCACGTGATAAAAGTAATCCTAGCTCTATAGTCTGGGTTCGGCTTGTAGTTTACCAATTTATTACCTGAGTAACCTTTGCCAAGTAACTTAATCCCTGTTCCCTCATCTGTTAAATGGGCACAAGAATCACTACTTTGTAGGGCGGTCATTGTGAGGATTCCAGATGATCATTTAAATGGCTAAGTATGGAAGTGGCGCCTGGTAGGCACTCAATAAATGGTTGTTATTCAAGGTACAATTCTTCCAAAGAACTTTCCCTGTTTCAACCAAACCTTACAGTCTGAAGTTTTAGCTACTGTAATCACAAAGCTACTTTATGCCTTTGAATTCTATAACTTTGGATTTGTTATGTAACTGTGTTTTTTTCATGATGTTTTCCCATCGTTTGTAAATGCTCTAAGGTCATGGACCACATGTAAAGACTACTTTGCATTTCCCATAGTGCATGATTGGCATTCTGTAAGTATGTTATTTGTATATAAAAATGATTTTATGGGCCCAAAGCAGCATGTTGTATTATGGTACAAAGAAAACAACTTGAAAATGAAGAAATGCTTTATAAAGGAGATGACAGTTGACTCAGATCTGTGTATAGAAGGAAAACAGGATATCTTAAGTACTTGATTAGCTCTGAGCACTTTCAATTTTTGGAGAGTCCACCCTAAATCAGGAAACTAACTGAAGTATACCCACGTTCCACATTAAACATCATTATATGCAAGCTGTGTAAGAGTTGAATTGAGTTGTTCTTGATTGGTTAACATATGTTTATAGATATTTAACTGAGCATTTATTTCAAATATTCAAGGTGCTTTTGGAAAGAGTTTTGTTTTTCGGTCTCATGTTTTCATAGGCTTCAGAAAGCTTGGAAGCCTAAGTGGTAGATTTAGGGGACTTGATGGATCATAGAACTCAGAAAAGGATTACAGGCAGAAGAGTAGTTTTATGAGTCAGGTCCCGTAACCTGTGATATATTTCAGAACCAGTTCTTCAACAGGTGTGCGTGACTGTAGGCGGCATCTGGAAAATGTAGGATGTAGAAGTAAGAAGATTGGCAGCTGGATAAGGAGGAAATGGTGAGTTCTGAGTCACCAGTGGTTCATGAGTAGGGGCGTTTTGTTAGAAAAAAACATAAAACGTAAATCCAGCTCTTTCAAATCCTAATCTTTTCCTTCAGACGTTTCTCAGTCAAGATTCATTTTTTTCAGTCAGTTCCACGGAATATATATGAGTTTGGGGACAGCAGAGGCAGTTTCTTCTTGACTGGACCATTTTCTGTGGCCCTGGCAGAATGACTCGATTTCTCTGGGTCTGGTTCCTCATCCGTAAGATGTGAGAGTTGGTCTAGGAGACAAAGCTGCTTTCCTTATAACCGACAGGTGTTTTATAGATTCTCTCGAAAGCTTTTCCATCGCTATCACACGGTAAACTAGGGTTAGACACTTTCTTGTATGTTTATATACCACTTTAAAAAACAAACAAAAAACCTCAGTCATGTTCAGTTGAATTAATTCAGGGGTTGATACACTTTTTCTAGAAAGGGCCAGATAGTACACACCGCAGGCCACACAGTCCGTCTCCCTTCTCACCGCTGCCACTGCGGTGCCAGAGCAGCCCCAGGTAGCGTGCAAACTAACAGGCGTGGCTGCATCCAAAAAAGTTTTATTTATGGACATTGAAATTTGAATTTCATATAATCGTCATATGTCTGAAGATATTTTTCTTTTGATTTTTTTTTCCAATAATTAAAAAATGTGCCGACCATCATTAGCTCTCAGGCCATGCAAAACAAGTGGATTCAGCCCACGAGCTGTAGTTTGCAGACTCCTCCTCTACAGCCGAAGGATTTTATCCAAGTTCCTGTTGGAGTCCTGTACACCGCTGTGTCTTCTAAGGCATTGTCCCATCCCTGAGTTTTTGTCTATTTCTCCCGAATGCGCAGGGACTAGGAGACCTTCCTCTACTGCCACAGTCCCTGGCGTGTAATAGTGCTTGCTGAATGCTTTCCAAATGAATGGTGTAGTAATTATCCCACTTGCAGGATAACCGTGTCTACATGAAAAATTTGGAGGTTATTGTTTCATTCCTAGAATGCAACATCTGTTTGGATAGATCCGTACTGGAAGGTACGCCGCCTCGCAGCGTCTGCCTCGCCGAGTTGCCCTCTCAGCATTTCAAAGGCTGTGATGCTTGTAAATAAATTCTCCCTACCTGACAGTCGGCTCTAAGAATTACTCAGCTGTGTGCCTGTGAGTGCGAGCAAGTGAAGACTGTCAGATGAAAACAGAAGGGGTTTGGGAAAGGAGGATGGAGAAGACACAGGTGAGACAGCAACAGAGGCCCTTACTGCTACGGGTGGTCTGTAAATACACTGTGTAGTTTCCACAGGAATTTCTAGAACGTTTCTTTCCACCATTGGCAAGCTTTAGAGAATGCAGCGTATCTGTGGAGTCCAGACTCTCAAGAGATGGATTCGAATGAGCCCCTGAAATATTTATTTATTCCTTGTTTATAATTTTAAGGCGAGAGCTTTCTTTATAATTTCAACTAAGGAGTGATGTTTGGTATTCAGGTAGCTTGGTGCTTGCACTGGCTCCCACTTTCCCGTGACAGAGGTGCGAGGTACTTGGGGAAGATAACCGCGCCCAGAGTTGTGTATCCGGAGGATGTAACGCCAGCACGCACAAAGAAGAAATCATAGCCATTTACTTGTGTATTATTTTCTCAATTTGAAGCACTTGAATTCCAGAGCTCTTAAATCAAGAGGTTGAATTCCTGGCATTTTTAAGTATTCCACTTGAATAAGCTGTTTAAACCATTAGAATGGCTTTTTAAAAAATTCACCCGTTTCTGGGATCATTTGCTCTTGAGATTTACTTAATTGAAGTTTTTGCCTTTTCATTTTACTTCAAATCAAAATCATTCTGTAGTGAAGGAAGTTTTAATTCTATTCCTTTGGGGAGAGTAGATTTCATACTTCGGCCTGTTCCCCACCAGGTGAGAGCAGGCGGTTGTCTACATGCCTCACATTGCGCAGTACATGTGCACACGTACTTATCTTTTCTTCCAGAAGAAATCCTTAAACCCCGGCTTTTTCCCCCAGGGCATCATATCCGCAAATACAACAGCTTCTATAATTTCCGGGTCTTGGGCCCATGTCAGCTCAAAGCAGAATTTCACTAAAACCAGCCATCAGGGAAGGGGTTGGGGGGGTGAGCCCCGTAGTAATGAACTTACAGAATTCTTCTGCTGGACATTTATTACACATCATTTGCTTCTGTTGATTGTAAGCAAAATAATAACTCAGATCCAAAAGTGTGGAGGGTGGAACTAAGACTGAAATCATTTATTTGCATATTTGTAGAATGCATATTTTGTGCCAGTCACTGTGTTAGCCCCTGAGAAACAGCAGTGAGTAAGCGATGAGGTCTTTGCCTTTGTGGCATTGTATATTGTATTGGAAAGCAAAAAAGCAGAGAGAAACAGGCTCCTCTAAGTGCCTTAAAGAAGAATAAAGCAAGGAGGGGTGGAGTGGTGGTGGTGGATTGCTACTGCAGGTAAAGTGGTCAGGGCTATAGAGACCTAAATGACGAGAGGGTGCCAGGTGTGCTGCTATGAAGAGGAAGAGCTTTCTAGGCAGAGGGCAAGTGCAAAGGCCCTGTGGTAGGAGCAAACACGGCTTGTTGAAAGAACAGCAAAGCCAGAGGAATGAGCAAGACAAAAGGTGATGGGAGAGGAGTTGGGAGTGGTAAGCAGATTGTTGTTAGTCTTGAAAAAGAGACTGGGTTTTATTCTAATTGTGATGGGAAACCAGTGGCAGGCTTTGAGGAGGGGCAAGGCTTGCACTGGTCACTTTTAAAAAGATCACTCTAGAGAGTGGAGAACAGAGGGGATGGGCAGAGGGACAGGGGGTGTGAGTGGAATCCAGTTAGGAAGCTCTTGTCTTGACCCAGATGAGGATGACGGTGGTTTGACCAGGGCTGTGGTGGTAGAGGTGATGAGATGTGGTTGTTTATCGTAAACTCTTAGTAGAGACCTCGCGGCTACATCTTTTCTTGTCCTCTTCACATAATTCTGTCCTATAGTAGAAGCATATTGAATTTTCTGTTTACTTGAGCCTAGAAGTAAGATCACATTTGATACCTTCTACTAATTCTTCTCTGGCCTCTCATAGCTCTCCTGGGTTCCAGAAAGCTCCACCAGCAACCCAGTTTTTCGGTTGAAGTTTTCTTATTCACCAGGTTGGGATATGTAATAACCTTTTTGACTGGTTTGCAGCTAGAGATGATGAAGAAAGGTTAAAAAAAAAGTTTTATTACAATATGTTTTATTACAATAATCATACTTAAGCTTTGTGTAGCACTTTGCGATTTACAGCAATTATTTTATTTGTATCACTGTTTTTGCACGGGAGAATCTTGAGAAGTGGTGGGATGGATGGATGGACTATTGGTGGGTGGATGTTTGATGAAAGGCAGGGAGGGAAGTCTCTCTTTCTCTCCTCTACCCCTGAATTGGAGGCATGAATTGGGGGAGGGATTGTTATTCATGTAATTTGATTTTCTCAGTAATCTAGATCTGAGCTTTTTGAAACATGTCGTACTTTCTCTTTTCTTCTGCCCTATAGCTCCATTCCCCAAACAACATAAGAAAGAAGGTGAGGGACTAAGACAAGAGTCTCTGCCCACCCTGTATATTAATAGTCGTCCTTCACTGTGGCTCTCAGCACACTGAGCAAGTGAGACCCGTTGTTTCAGGGTGAAGGACCTCAACCCTGCGCTGTACTCCTAATAGGCCTTTGACCCACTGTAGTGCAGGAAATCATGCCCTGGGAAAGATCTTTTAACTTAAAAGGTGTGACACAATTAAAATGTAAACAACAATTCTCAACTTTAGTCCTCTACTGTAAGGGGGGTGTGATGAGAAAGGCCATTGACATTTGGGGTTGACAAAAATGATGACTTTCTTGGGTAAGGGTTTAATTGAGACATAATTCACATACCCACATACCATACAATTTACTCATTTAAAGTGTACAATTCAGTGGTTTTTTTGTGTACTCACAGAATTGTGCGACCATCACCATGATCAATTTTAGAATATTTTCATCATCCAGAAGGAAAAACACAAAGCCCTATCCCCTTTAGCCATTATCCTTCCCCCTACCAAATGATGACTTATCAGATCAAGTTTGCAAGTCGTGGAGCTGCCGGAATGTGAGCTCTGATTCTAAACACTCGGAGCGCCAAGCAGGGGGCTGGGGGCTGGGAGACCGGCCTGCTCGCTGCTTCCCCTGCCAGGTGTCCTCAGAATTTTGTTCGTTTGTTTACGAGGCTACTGACAGAGCACACACAGAAAAGGCGCTCCTTTTTTGGAGAAGGAAGAACAATGTGAATTGGGAAGCATTCTATTATGTCTCTTTTACCTGCAAATTTCTTCTTTCTCAGGAAACCCTTTTTCCAAATGATGGTTCTGGTGGGTGGAATAGGCTTCTCCTCTGCTTTATTTCACAAATGGTTTATAACCCTTAGGCTGAGGAGCTGTGAATAAGGGGGGAAGAAAGTATACTACAAGAAATATCCAGTTCAGGAACAGGAAACTGGAGAAACCAAGCTCCTGTTCCTTTCTTTTTTTCCCTCCAATGCCTTTGGGAAGCACAAAAAGGCCAAGAAATTTAGAAATGAGAAGTCTACAGTGAAACGTTTTTTCTCGTTTTCAAACAAAGAAAACATTTCTTGCCCTGGGGTATTTTGTGCCCAGAAACACTTCCTTGATGTTTCCAGTTTCAGGGTGAGAACGAGCAGCTTGGTCGGTAGATCAGTGCAGCTTTACGGAGATGGAAAGACCACTGAATGCTGCCCACCTGTGCGTCTTCCGCATGTGCCCCCAAAAATATGCTTGTTTGTTCATCATACTTGATTTTTCCTGTGTCTTCATTCATGTTTTAGCATTCCATTGCTGTAGAAAAAATAAAAAAGCCCCCTAATAGGTTATCCAGTCCTGCTGCTGCCTTCAAACTAACTTTGCAACTGGAAGCTTCACTTTGCTCATCTGTAAAATTCATTCAGCAGCACCCACTGTGTGCTCCATAGCACGTCCGCCCACCCAACAATGTATGTCTTTGTTATTTTGCATCTTCCCATCACACCCCTACAATAGAAGCTCTTAGGGAAGAGACTTTACTCTTTGTTCATTGCAGCATCCCCAGCATTCAGAACAGTGCTTGGCATGCGGCGGGTTCTTGGTTAATATGAGTTGAAGAAAATGGACGCCCAGGTGCTCAGGGCAGAGAGGAAGCTGGACTTAGGCGATGCTTAAGGACCCTTCTAGCTTTAACATTGCTTCATCCTCACCGTAGCCTCTCTCCAGAAACTGTTCTGACACCTTTTTTTATGTGTACAAAGGATAACTGGATTTTCACATGCCCTGATCTTAACTTTTTGTGTGTTCCCTTCTCTTAAGAAGAAAGTTAAGTATGGGGAAGCTTCATTCTTGTAGCCGTAAGATGACAAGGTAAGTGGTTTTCTTTAGTCTCCTTTGAAGTGAAATTCTTATACATGTCTTATCCTGAAGGGCAAATTTCTTTTTGTATATGTATTTTAGCTTACATATTAGCACATGCCCAGAGCCTATAGGAAATCAGACAGCAGACCTAGAAAAAGTCTAACAGCTTTGCCTTTTAATACTCTTCACGCTTTGCAAGGTTTTCATGACGATTGGCAGGTGAACTCTGAGCAGATTTGGCCGCAGGCGGATTCCTGTGTCTCTTTGCTTACTGCAGATACAATAGATGGGCTTGTAGATGACATTTGTAGGTATGGGTTAGACGGAAAAATATTTAAAGACTCCTGGATTATTTTGAGAACTTGCCTGGGGTTGCATTTGTATTATGAGGTCAGATTTAAAGGCTGGAAAGGCCATTACCAATATATTGTATTTATGGCTAAGGAAATATTTTGTCTTTCGCAGGAACTTGATTTCATTTCATTTCTCTTGATTTCTTAGGGATGATTTTGCCTCCATACTTTTCTGTACGAAAAGGATTTCTAGATACCTAGTGTTAAGATTAAATGCATGTCTCGACTGGTTGACTATGAGTTGGGTTTGGAGGGGGTGGGTGTTTGTTTATTATAACTCTTTCCTCGGAGCATCCATTAGCATCAGCGCAACCAGATTTTCTTATGTAGCCAGGCTGAATATAGCTTTTTATTGTTTTCATTCTCCTGCGAGATGGAGCTTAGGGGAGCCCTTATGTGAACTGATGCATCCCGGGGAGAGCGCTCACATGGTTGTGCCGGCGGCTGTGAAGCCAACGCAGCTATATTTAGATTCTTCCCTCCAAGTTACCAGGTGCCCATTCACGGCGCTGCCTCACCTCTACAGGTCATGGAAAATGGTGAAAATAGGATGTGGGGGTAATTTTCTGAAGCAGCGTTATCGTGGTTGACATTGATCATTTGCCACTTCAGTTGTATTCCATGATGTCAGATTTACTGTATTTACCTGTAGAAGAAGGAAAATAAACCCTGTCAGAAGATAAAAGGGCAGCATTATTATGTGTTCACGAAGTCGTCCTGTGGCCTCATTGGCTATCATCTAGGATGTATTCTTTAGAAAAATCTCACAATAAGGCTAATGCATAGATAGAGGTCATGGGTTGTCAAAACTCTATCCAGGTTAAAAAATGTTGCTATCTTCCCCACCCTCCTTGAAAGAGGCTATTTATAATACAATGCGGGTGTTTGTGCTGCTTGCATCGCTCGCATCCTGAATGAAGAATTAGCTTTTTAAAAAGAACATTAAAAATAAAACTCATGTTGTAAAAATCTGACTTAGACAGCCAGAAGAGATTGCGCCTGTTGTAAATGGCTGCTCATTTCCCAGGGTTGCTGAGATACTTCCTCTTGGTCATGAGATATTTTGATGTGGCATCTGGACTTTGCTTCTTAAAAAATAAATAAATAAATGTTCTAGATATGACTATACATGCATGCTTTATAGCAGTCATTTGGCAGGCCCTTCTGTGAGCCCCCACCCTCCTGGGCGGGAGGGCTGGTCTTCTCCGCTCTCCAGGTGGGCCACACCTCAGCCCCCGTAGCCCACCAGGTTCTGTCTTCCTGCTTGGGCCGTTCCACTTCCGTCTCCCATCAGGGGGCAGCCCTTGTGGAAGTAACTCTTGAGTAAAGAAAGGAAGAATTATACCTGTTAAAAAATTAAAAAGCACCCTGGTTAATGGACTATGTCACCCTTATGTGAATACTGTAGGTGGTTTTTAAAAATAGCTGTTTCACTAGAGTGTTTTAGTTTGGGGTGTGTATTCTTGGATTGTTTGTATTATTTTTATGCACAGCCTTGATAGGAAAATGTGGAACTCTCTTATCGTAATCCGTGCAGTATTTAGATTGGATACGCT
>RJWJ010041030.1:0-13691 GCA_004363605.1 Indri indri | reverse complement strand
GTGGTTAAAATAAGACTGAGAGTCCAGATGAATTTCACCCGTATTTCACATAGTCCTGATCCTGAATGATCAAAATTTGACTATTCTGCAAATATGATCCCCCCAAAACACAGTGGATTTTGAACAATGCCTTTCTTTGCAGCAAAGACCTGGCACAAAGAGAGGGGGTATCTGGGACAAGTGTCTTCTTTGTACCCAGTTCCAAATTGGAATAGGGGCTTCTTTGCCAAAAATCTCTAGGCTGCTTCCAATTCCTTGGATCCCTTCTTGATTTATCAAATCAGAAAGAAGGTTTTTAAAACAGACAAGATATTTTAATGTGAACCAGTTCATTTCTCTAATGTTTTAGCTATCTAAAGGATGTGCATACAAAACATGGTATATGCTCAGTATGCTAGCAGATGCTTGCCAGAGAGATAAAGCCCTTAACTAAAACAAAGTCAGATATAAATAGATAAATCAAAACTGAAATATTTTTAAACAAAGTAAATTGGATTTTTGACTTAATTTCTTTCATTCTTTTTCCTCTGTGTTAAAAAATTAACTATCTAAGTTTGTTTATAATGCTTATAAACAAATCTCACTTGGAAATTCTCTATTATTTGGTTAGTCAGAACATCTTTCTAAAAATCTTCACTTAAAAACTTTTAAAATAGGGTGGGGAGGGGAGGTGTGAGAGTAAATAATGTCATTTACATTATATGCATTATCTCCTTTAATCCTTACACCAATCTTGTGAAGAGGGCATTATCCTACCCATTTTACAGATGGGATGGGAAAATGGAGGCTCAGAGAAATTAACTAACTCGCTCAAGATCACACTGATAGTTAACGTCTGAACAAACTTTGAAGCTAGGTCTGTCTATTCTAAAGCCCCCACTCCATCCAACACAAAGTATTGCCTCACAACGGAGGGAAAGATTCTCAAATACCTTATTAAGGTTTCTGAAAAAGTATTAACTCAACAGGAAGCTCATGTTAAAAGCAGTTAATGAAGACTAACGGTCACTTATCTCTCTACAAAGGCAGCGATCTCGCCAAATGCATCAGTCTTTTTCTGAGACGACCCTGCTAAGTGGGAGGAAACCTAGGAACCAGGACTACTTACTGCTACTTGAATCCATCTCAAGACTATTGATTGGCTGCTTCATCACTCCTCTATGGGCTTGCAAAATGTAAAACCAACATGGTCACCTTCCACACATCACTCTCCCGCCCAGTGGACAGAAGATAGTAGCTGTGTGTGCATTTTCCTCCTTTGCCTGATTCTGGCAGGCCCCCTTGCCCAGTCCTGACCCTCTGTGGTAGACGGTCAGTACATCGGGGCTGAGGGGATGGGGGCTTGCGCTTAGGAACAGCCCTTCGGCTTCCTTTTCCTCGTTTGCTGTCCATTTTGAATCAGGCAGGCATGGGACACAAATCGATTCATATCTCTGGGCCCAAAAATAGGCTCAAAGAAAAAGTCATTTTTTTGTTTACTTTTTGGGCAATTTGTAGGAGTCACTCTGAAGAAGAACACAAAACAACTCAAAAGGGACATTTATTCTAACAAATACAGAAGAATAAAAAGGCAGACAGAAAAAACAAGGGACAGGCATGGTTTGGCAGCTCACAAGATAGCTCCAGTTTTATTTTCAAGTCACAGGGGTACAATGAAGAATGGCAGAAACTGTGAGCTACCTTTTGTCTTTTTGGGTTTTTGTTTTTGTTTTAATGGTGGGAGTATTTATTATGCTGTTGTTCTGTTGTTTTTAGCTGCCAGGGCAGCAAGGGAGCCTTTCCCTCTGTCAGTGACCTTGCTGCTCTCACTGGTAAGTTACTCTCTGGGGACTCCCATCTAGAACTCAAGGGCCATCCCCCGATCAGTCTTTCAAGTCCTCCTAACCTTGGGGAGTATCTTATTCGCTCAGCTTGGTCTGTACTGTTACATTTCAGAGAATAAAGAGTCCCCTGAAAGTATTAAAAGTACACATTTATGTGCTGGTCCCTTTTGTAAAATCAATCAGATTTAGCTCTGAAAACATAACTCCAGGACAGTTCATTTCAACAAGAAGAAGGTACTGAATATGATATTCCAGGCCAAAAGAAAAGCTCTCATTTTTCCCCAAAATGAATTATATATTAATGGGATTATGCATATGTGTGTATGCATCATCTATTTTTCCTTATCATTCTTGGTCTTCCAGAAAACCATATATCACTATTACTTAGCAAATCAATAGAAGTACTAATATAGTAACAAAATTAATAAATAACTTTTGAATCTGCATACTTATCAAAGATAATTGATTCATACTGAATTTCCTAGAGACTCCTGATTTAAGGTACTCTCTTCCAATGTAAGATCACACTTCATAAACTGTGGTTCAACAAATTTGGGGTTCAGAAAATGTGGTCACTCTGTAGGGAATGTGAAATGACAGTCTCTAAGCAGCTGTGGGACCATAGGTTGCCCAAGAAGGCAAAATGTTAAGAGGGCATGGTTGAAAAGAGCTATTCATGGAAGGATGTTGATTTCTAGAAAGATGTGAATCTATAGGAAAACAGCCAGCACTTCAGTTGCATATGTCATATCATGTAGGCTTTTGTTCACCTGGCCTGGGGCCCCCAGCTGAGAAATGGACAGCCGTAACAGCCCGTAAAAGCTTCGTAACATCAGATGCCCTGCAATTCTCCCTCTTCTTTTATCTAATTAGCAACTAACCAAAAGGGAACCCAAGCAAACATATGAGTCAGTCAAGCGACATCAAACAGGGAAGCCTCATATCCCACCTCACTTTATTTTTCCAGAGTTAATATCTGTAATGCATTTTGAAATCTATAAAGAAGATGTTATAAATAAACCAAACATTTTTACCATTAATCCAAAACAGGTCAAACATAAGTAGTGGGAATGAAGCACACTTTTGAATTCTGGCTCTGGGATCAAACAAAAATTCATAAAAGCAGAGATCTCCAGACACCTGCTTCCTCTCGCCACATCCAGAGCTATAATGAGATTTCTAGCAGGCTTATGAGGCCCAGGAAGCCACAGCTGTTTCTGTCTTCCCAGCTCACCAGAATGGCCACTTGCCATAGGAAAACCTTAGAGACATTTTCCAGACTCTGAAGTTTCCTTGGAAATCAAACGTTGGGTTTTCCAAATCTGGGGATAGTCATGAACAGTAAGGAATACTCCTAAAGTAAGAAAAGAGATTTCCCAGGGAGATCTGCTGAGGACGAGCATAAGGAGAGTTGTGAGGTCTTTGGGGAATGATAAGGCCAAATAAAGACCATATCCTACATAGGGTTCAGCGCTCTAGCTAAGGAGCAATATCACTGGATGCTCCTTTGGCCTCACGCTTCCACATGGCCCTCTGGGCACTGTAAGTATCTGGTCCTTATTTAAAATCTTGACATTTTGTTCATCATGGAATTCTGTGTTAATGTTGGTTTTTTAAAATACTGCATCAAAACATGGGTTTTAGCCCTCACTGGAAAAGCAACAGGCCTAGTGCAAGGCATGGCTGAGTGTGTGAGGTCGTGTAAACAGCCTAGTCACATGTGCTCTCGGGCACAATCACAGTTGGCTATTGCCTCCTGGAGCAAACCCAGAGCACTAACCCTGCCAGAAGGCCTAAGGCATCCCATTGGATTCCTGTGAGCCTCTAGAGGCAGGGACATATTTGCCATATTATTGGTGCTAAATTATTGGTTTCTGAATGAATGAATGACTAAGTAGCACAGGCTCTGTAGACGAGGCCCTGGGCACTAATTCCACCTTGTGTGACCTTCAGGAACTCTCGGAAGTTCAGTTTCCTCATCTGTAAGATGGAGAGGAGAACAATAACTATTTCACAGGGTTTAGGAGAGGATCAAACGATAAACTGTTCCTGAAAGTGTTTCATAAATGGTAAGAATGTAGTTTAACACAAGATTGTATTGGTTTAAGCAATACTGAGAAAAATATTGCATGCTCTGGAGTGTATTTGTGGAGGAAGAGAAACTCTTTGGAGCCAAAATAAAAACAGTGAGGGAAGGTCATGAATGATTAAGGGAGGTGAGTGTCTGCTACTGTCTATGGAAAACAGAAATCAAAACATAATTCCCTAAAAACAGAAAAATGAAGCTTTCAAATATCGGTAAAAACCGTGGCAACAGAACAGGCCATGGTCATCATTCCTGCATAATGTGAGTATGTTTCAGATTATAGATCTCGTTTACTCAGGGCATAGTCAGAATCCCCCAAAAGCCGTCATTTTCTATTTTGAATGCTTTTCCAAATATGTAATATTCAAAATAAATGGTTAGATGCCACACACACAAAAAGGGAGAGCGCTCATGTTTTTAATAGCTTATGAAATGCGGCTATGGGCCTGCTGGTTGGGGTTGAAAGGAAGTAGCCCATAAACAACTCCATCAAGCGTGACAGAGCATGTTTCAGCTAAGTTTCACACAAAGAAAATTCTTCCATAGTTCCAAGTGCCTGGGTCCCTCAAACAAGATCACATCCTATTGGAAGGGACGTGAGGCCCTTCAAAAAGGCCTCATCTGAGGACTGGGAGGTGTGAGGTTTAAGATTTGTAAGAAATGTGGGATCTATTTATTGCTCACCTCTAAAATTGTATGATAAAATCTTTTCTGACAGTTTTATAAAGTTAGGATGTGCATGAAAGCTTACTGTGGAGGGCAACAATTTAATTATACTTTGGACCAATGAAATGTGCATAGGAAAAGATATATCTTTTGGGGAGGGTAAGGGGAATAATTCATTTCCATTCCTTCCTCTAGTATGTAGAATTACCTCTCAAAGTGATTACAGAGTCTACTCGAATAAGTTATTAGATTCCCTAATGAGATCTAATTCAATATATTCAAGTAGGCAGAGAGAACTAAACGCCAAGATCTGTGTTCTATTCTGAACCCATTCCGTTATTGCTATAGGATTGTGTCTAAATCCTTCAGCATCTCTTCATCTTAGCCATCACCTTGGGTAAATGGGAACCATGGTTTTCACCCTCTGGAATGATTCAGCCTGGCTTGATATCAGTTTATGGCTCTTCTGTCCCCCCAAAGGTGCATAACAGCACCTTGTCCCTACAACGTGACTCCCCCTGCTGCAGTTGATTGGTCCAATGGGACCGAACCTGGGGAAACCAGTCCCTACAAAATTTCAATTGGATCTAAGAGAGAGTCATTTTCTGCCACCTGGCCTGGTAAACAGGGAAGAATATTCTGCAAGACAGAGAAGACAAGTGTCCAGGAGGGGCAGAGAAGAGATGCCAAGAGGGCAGAGATTTGGGGGTTCTCAGTGTCCCAGTAGCAGAATCCTTTTCTGAAGCTTAGCTGCCTCCCGGTCTTTGGACTTCATGATGTGCCCCCATCATGAAATCAGTAAACTCCAGTGTGAATATAAGCTCCTTTGGTCAGGTTGGGTTTTTACAATTATAGCCTGAAGAGCCCCAATGAACATATTCCTATAATAGAAACTCCAAAACTAAATTGTTAATATGACCTGTGACACCCATCCCCACATTCCCCACCACCACCACTGCCACCTCTCTTTCTCTGTTTGCTGAAAAAATTAGATTTACAGATCTGAAGACCAAATCAAACCATGGAGAACATCTGATCCCATTCCTTAGCTCACAGATGCAGAACCAGAGAGGTCGAATGACTTGCTGAAAACCACCTTGTTTACAGTGGAAGATTCGTGGAGCTTTCTGTTGCAGCCACGGCATCTTAGGCATAAGTCTTACAGATTTTCCATTTTTCTCCCTAACTCTCTCTTTCTCTTTGGATAACTCTTGTTTCAGTGTGCTCTGAGAAACCTAATCTAGGAATTTAAGAGGTTGGGACACAAATCCTAAGCTACAAGTCCAGATACCCCAGAGAAATAGTGTGCTATGGTATAAAAACATGGTTTGTGGACATCAGGCTGCTTGGGTTCAAGCCCAGCCCTACCACTTACTAGTTAGGTGACCTTGGTAAGTTAGTTAAACTCCTCTGGACTAATTTCTTCATCTGAAGATGGGGATGACAATACCTATCTCATAGGGTTAATGCCTGGTACACCATTACATAACGTCGGCTATTACTTTTATTAAAGGGCAGACCGTCCCAGGAAACAGAGAAAATTGCTAGTCATGAGACCTCTCAGCCTCATGGGTTGTTCCTTATCTGCAAGACCCTCTGCCAAGTCTGAGGGGAATGACAGCTGCCCCAGTGGTGAGAGAAGAAAGCAGACAACACATCTGAGATTAGGGAGAGCTTACAGAGCCACCTGCGTGGCATTCACAACACTCCCAACTGCTCCAAACCGACTGAGCCTAAACGGGTTTGGTTGTGCTTTTTAGCATTCTCTCTTTCTAATTTCTCCCTCCAGGTGACTGGGACACACGTTCACACCCTGGAGCCAAATACTTTCACATAGTTGTTCAGAAATGCTCTGCTTACTTCATAGCATTGCTATCTTAACTATTTAAGAAATTTCTCTTTCATTTTGCCCCTCCCTCAGGTTTTCATTTCTAACACCAAACCAAAGCTCTCAGGCACTCCTTTCCTCACTGACACTGACAGAGAAAGTAATTTAGCAAAGCGGATATTTATTTAAGTGACTGGGCGTTGATTTAAACCCTAGTGATAAATTTGTCGATCTTGCTCTATAGACTGTTATTCTTGGTAATGTAATTGTCATGGATCATAACTACAAGACAAAGTACAGCTTCAGCTGTCCTAGTGCTGCGAGAGGATGGAATGTCAAGTGATGTTTTGACTATGGGAGCATTTCCTGGAGAACAGAGAACAATAGACCCTTCTCAATATGGGATTAAACACATATGAAAACATGTCTTGAAATTTGGTGGAAACATGGATCTATTAAGGAATCATAAGACTGCGTTTCTTTCTTTCTTTTGTAGCACTGCACGGCATTTAATTAATGACGTTCGATGACACCCCACTGCCTTCTGGAATAGCTTTGCCTTCCATTTCTGCTCCATGAACCCACCACACTTTCTGACCTGTCTCTCTGCACGTGCTCATTCCTCTCCCTGAAATCCCTTTCTTTTCTAACTTACTACACCAAGACTTACCTGATAATTCTTTACCATTCCTCAAGAGTCAGCTCAACTCTCACCTCTTGGAAAGATTCCCCGCGAGCCTGAACCAGGTGGGGCTCCCTGCTCAGTGTTCACAAACCTGTGCTCACAACCCATCGTTGCTAATAGTGAACGCACGTGTCTGCTATCCCATCATCATGAATGTCTTCTTCAGGGCCCACCACTCATTCATCTCTGCATATTAGATGCTCAATAGATATTATTGAATGAATGATTAAAGCTGTTCTGAATCAATGAATGTAGGGCCTTAATGCAAAAAACAACAGAAACGAACACAGTATCTTGTAACCTAGACAAACCAGGAATTCTCTGACATTCCAGCCCAGCTGAAAGTGCCCACTGGATTTATGAAGGCCAGGACAATTGCAGAATAGAAATAAAATTCATCTCTACTTTTGGAAAGCATTTGTTTTAGAAACAATGTGCGATAACAGATCACATTTTATGCATTCTCCTTTTCTTGTTTTTTATTTCTCAAGTATTTTCAGAAAAAAATAGGATGGTACTTGCTTCAGAGTTCACTTATTTCTGCTGATTCACCTCCTCATCGGAATGCTTAGTCCTTAACACGTAGGCACTGGGGAAAACCACAGTAACCCCCCCAATACAACCTCAGATGGGTAATAAGCCACAGAAACAAAGAGAAAAAATATTAAACTATCATCAAGAAGACCTTATTTCTTTTCCTGTGTTAGACACGAACAGGGAAGGCAGAAAGCACAAGAATCACAATGTTTATATGATACCCATGTGTTCGTAGGGGTTGTTTGGTGAGAATCTACCCTAAAGCTTCCTGAATAAGAAGCTCTGATCACACAGGTTGGGAAAACATGGGAAAACAACATGCTATCAAAGTGGAGGCCAATTTGGAAGTATCCACCTTTAAATGTTGTACACAGAAATTACCCAACAGGCACTATGGCAGCAGGGAAGGCTATACAGTAGATGACCAGTTTTCTTAGCGACGGTCCTGCTAACACACCCTGCAGTTGAGGCTCATGAGAAAGCACTCTGTCTCCATGGTGCACTAGGCTACCCACGTAAGTTCTTTCTCTGTGTCTGAGACCCCAGGATCTCCAATGTAACAAGGAATCCCTCTGAACCATTCCACACTGACAACCTTCCCTGCTCATTAAATGCCTTCTCAAAGGGAACTCTGCAAGGTCTTTCCACAGGCCATTCCACAGCATTCTGATCAGATCTGGAGGCGCTGGCCTTGTATTTAAAGGTAAATGCAAGTAACAGCAAACAAACTGTGTGCCTGGCACTGTGTTAAGCATAGTCCTTACAAAAACCGGAGTCCCATCATATTACTATCCCCATTTTATGGATGAATAAACTGAGACTCAGAGAGACTGGCCAAACTGATCAGCCATGGAGCTTGGATCAGGTTGACCCAGATTGAACCCAGGCTGTCTAACTTCCAGGCACATTGTCTTATTCACTACATTTGAATGGTCCAGGCCAGGATCTCCACACTCAATGCATCAGAACACAGAAAAAGCAGGCATCAGTGCTGCATGGAAATTCCTGTTTGAAGATTGTTTCTAAGGTACTTCTGTCCTTCAGGATGAACAACCATAGTCCTTTATCTTTTCCTTATTCAGGTATTTTTAAAGTTCTCACCATTTCATCGGTGTAATCAGAACTGTACTAAGCCTGTACTATATGCCAGATCTTTTATTACACATCTACACAAAAAGCCTGAGAAACAAATAACCCAATAAAAAATGGGAAAAGGATCTGAATAGATATTTTTCCAAAGAAGACACAGAAATCGTCAACAGGTGTATGAAAAAAATGCTCAGCATCACTATTCATCAGGCAAATGCTAATCAAAACCACAGTGAGATATCACCTCACGCCTGTTAGGATGGCTACTAACAAAAAGACAAGAAATAACAAGTGTTGGCAAAGATGTTGGCAACCTGCACGCTGTTGGTGGGAATGTAAATTAGTTTAGCCATTATACAAAACATTATGGAGGTTTCTCAAAAAACAAAAATAGAACTATGATCATATGATCCACAAATCTCACTACTGGGTATATATATCCAAAGGAAATGAAATCAGTATTTCATAGAGACATCTATACTTCCTTGTTCATTGCAGCATTATTCACAACAGCCAAGATACAGAAACAACCTATGTGTCCATGAGCGGATGATAGATAAAGAAGTTGTGGGTGATTATATATATTCAGCCATAAATAAGAAGGAAATCCTGCCATTTGTAACAACATGGATGAACCTGGAGGACATTATGCTAAGTGAAATAAGCCAGACACAGAAAAACAAATACCACATTAGCTCACTTATATGTGGAATCTAAAAAAGTTGAATTCATAGAAGCAGAGAGTAAAATGGTGGTTACTAGAGGCTGGGGATGGGGGAGTGGGGAGCTGTTGGTTGACAGGTACAACCTTCAGTTATGAGATGAACAACCTGCAGATCTGATGTATGGTATGGATGGTGAAGGATGTGTTAATTAACTTGATCTTGGTAATCGTTACACAATGTGTACATATATTGAGTCATCACATTGTACACTTTGAATTTATTCTATCTTTATTCATCAATTAAATATTTAAAATTTTTTCTAAAAGCCTGAGATACTCAATTATCTGCAAACAACTTGTCGAAGGCCCAGCTTCTGGTAAGATGCAAAGCCAGGATTCTAACTCGATTGACCCTACAGCCCCAGCTTTTCTTGCAATCCTTGCTACACCTGCATAGCTGCAGCTCTTGACTTCATCCTACCCCAGGTCTTTGCAGCCCTTCTTTAATCGCAGAAACTAGTGCTGGCCCCTCCACGCTGCTCAGAGCGTGATGGAAAGAGAATAAGCCTGTATGCTGGCGTCGCGTTGGCTTTGAAAATTACAGTCCTTGTTGCTGATGCAAAGGCGAAATCTTCCTCCACCACCCACTGTGCCTTGTTACTCCATCTGTTACATTGTGGGGCAGCCTTGAAGGGGAACAGCATGACCCAGGATAGTCAGTCACATTCTTTCTGCTCAAAGGAACGAGACAGGAGGCGACTACAGAGTAGTCAGTTGAGAGATTCCTTGGAAGGTCTGTTACGATGCTGTGGAAAATTTCCCAGACCCTCCTGATTTTAAAGTACTTGGCAAGCAACTTAGAGCTTTCTCTTCCTTAGTTTCCAGCCGAAACCCTGGAGTCACCACAGTGGAGTTAGGTGGCGCCAGGGGCAGCTTCACCGCAACAGGTCCCTTTGGAAGGGTAGTGGGAGAATAAGCAGTCCAACGGGAGGGAATGGCTACAAGCACATTTGTACAGCAGGCACCCTTTCATCTGTTATGCCCGAGTTTATGCAAAACTGTTGCAATTATATTATTATTTATTAGATTAAATTTTAGTGGGCAGTTTGATGGTGGTAATAGAAGCTAGGGAAGCACTAGAAGCCACCGCTTAGCACCTCCTTCCTCATTCGAGGCATATGACCTTCCTGAGCCTCTGACCTAACCTGTAGAATGGAGATAAAAACACCTACTTCATAGAATTGTGTGAGGACTAAGTGAGTTTGCATTTACAGGGCTAATACACAGTAGACGCTCAATTAATGGTAGCTGATTACCACTGAATTGGGTTAAAACTACTTACTGCTCCTCTTGCTCCTTCACAAAGCTGTTATAAAAATATCTCCTCTAGGCTGGGCGCGGTGGCTCACGCCTGTAATCCTAGCACTCTGGGAGGCCGAGGCGGGCGGATCGTCCTGAGCTCAGGAGTTCAAGACCAGCCTGAGCAAGAGCGAGATCCTGTCTCTACCAAAAATAGAAAGAAATTAATTGGACAGCTAAAAATATATACAGAAAAAATTAGCCAGGCATGGTGGTGCATGCCTGTAGTCCCAGCTACTCAGGAGGCTGAGACAGTAGGATTGCTCAAGCCCAGGAGTTTGAGGTTGCTGTGAGCTAGGCTGACGCCACGGCACTCGCCCCAGGCAAGAGAGCGAGACTCTGTCTCAAAAAAAAAAAAAATATCTCCTCTAAAACATATGAAAATGCTTGGATTTCCAAACCCTGATTTGGAGGACAGTTGGGGCTTTAGATTTACTAAATATTTATACCCCATCAAGACCCAAAAAGGACTTGAGGTGGCTCCCAATAAAAGACACAAGTATAAGAAATCCATGAAGCTATTAAACAAGGGCAACAGGTAGGATTCTGGCAAAAGGGGGAGGGAGAAAGAACACACAGTCTAGAGCGGTGTGAGGGCATCACCTGGGGTCTTGTTAAAATGCAGGTTCTGCTTCACCAGGTCCCGGAGCGGAGCTAGAGATCCTGCCTCTCTAAGCAGCTCCGCCGTCAGGCAAATGCTGCTGGTGCAGGGACCACACCTGGTGTGTGTGGGGGAGAGTTAATGAAAGGGAACACAAAACTACTACAACTTTATAGGAAATCTTGCTGCAAGTACGCAATGCAGAGTCTGATACGGGAATGCGTTCTAATAACTTTTTTAATTAGTAGAAAACTCTGGATGTTGGTGCATGTCAAATAGTCCTCCCTCGAACAAATGTTTTCTACTTCTCTGTCTCTCCCTCCTCTGGGGCCTTCTGGCCCTAACGCTGTGAGCGAGGAATCTGATGTGCCTGACAAGTCTCCTTCTAAATGATTTCAAGGAAGAAGCAATGAGTTGCACAGATACTGGAAATGCATGATGTAACCTTTTACATTCAGAGAAAGGGCTGTCCCTAAATCAAGCCATATTTTGCCCAATGAAGTAGACATATTTGACACTGGAAAACATCCAAAGAAAATACGGAATCCAAAATAGTTCTGCAAGTGATGGCCTTTGCCTTCTCGTGGCCAAAATTACCTACCTGCGCCTGGCTCGGCCCTTCCTGTCTCCTCATGCTGAATACTCCCAGTGCTAATTCCAGCTTGAGCTCTTTGTGGGCATCGGTGGGTGAGAAATCTATAAAGCAGTAGGGCTATGTGTTAAAAGCTGTAATAGATTATCTCATTTAACCCACTGTTGGGACTTTACAGGTGAGGACGTTCACATAGATGGAGTATGTTCCAAGGTCACACATCTATTAGGAATCATAACGGGATGCAAACTGAGGTCTCTCTAACCTGGGCTTTCTCAACCTCCATGAAATGTCGATGGACATTTTAGACCAGAAAATTCTTTGTTATTGGGCAGGGGGCGCTGTCCCATGCATTGTAGAATATTTAGCTGCATCCCTGGTCTCCATCCACTAGATGCCAATAACAACTCTTCATCCCAATTATGACAACCAAAACTGTCTCCAGACATTGCCAAATGTCCCCTAGTAGGCAAACTTACCCCTGGTTGAGACTGTCCCAACCCAAAACCTGAGCCCCTAATAAACAAGGATGGGCATTATTTGTCAACACTTGGCAAGGATTGGCCCAGTTATAAGCTGAATTGTGCCCCGCCCCCAAAATTCATGTATTAAAGCCCTAACCCCCAGTGCCGCAGAATGGAATTGTATTTAGAGCTAAAGCCTTTAAAGAGGTGAGTAAGTTAAAATTAGGCTGTTAGGGTAGGCCCTGATCCAATCTGACTGGTGGCCCTATAAGAAGAGGAAATTTGGACACACAAAGAGATACCAGAGACATGAATATGCAGAGGAAAGACCATGTGAGGACACAGTGAGAAGACAGACATCTGCAAATCAGGGAGAGAGGCCTCAGAAGGCACCAACCCCACTGGCACCTTGATCTTGGACTTCCAGCCTCCAGAACTGTGAGAAAATCAATTGCTGTTATTTAAGCTCCCTAGTCTGTGGTATTTTGTTATGGCAGTCCTCACAAACTAATACCAGTCCCAAACAGCCACAAGAGCTGTCTGCCTTTACTCTCCCATTCTGTTTAGAATATACCTTGGAAGGTTTCAGAACCAATTCCAAGCGTAGAAAAATAAAAGGTCAACGCATGAATTCTGTAGAGAGATATCCCAAAATTAAACAGGCAATGCTATGTGTGATTCATGTTTCTTTTCACAGGCCAGAGGATAACCATTGCTAGAAAAATATTCTCAAAATACTCACCATGCCATAGCAATTTGCTTTAGAACTTGATGACTGGTTGTCAGTCATATCCTCCTCACACTAACTTTTATTTGTGCCTTTATATTTACATGTCTTTAATGAGAATATACTTTTTAGCAACTCTGAGTGGAGTGGCAATATGGCGTAGTGCCAACATAGCAAGGACACTTGTGATGTCACTCCTCAGTCACTTCACAGCAGACATGACAAGAAGGCTCCAGGCAAGACTACCAAATAATCAGAGGTGGCAGGAGAGATGAAGCCTTGCGCTAGCCTAGATGTAGTACAGTGTTCTGTACCTGGCTACACACTGGATACACATTGGAATCATTTGGGGGGCTTCAAAAAAAAAAAAAAAACCAGGGCTCCAGAAATTCCGATCAATTGGTATGGGGTAGAGTCTGGACATCAGTATTTTTGCAGTGACTTTCATGCACAGCCAAGATTGAGAACACCGGCACTGTGAAACAGAGGATTCGAGCTAGCTATAGGACAAAGCTCTGAACTTCTTGGGGCCTTAGTATTCTCAATTATAAAATGACCATCATAACTCTT
>RJWJ010041029.1:0-13704 GCA_004363605.1 Indri indri | reverse complement strand
GTGATCCTCCCACTTCAGCTTTCCAAGTGGCTGGTGCACCACCACACCTTGCTTAACATTTTGGTTCTTGAACCTAAGTGTTTTCAGTTCGAAATTCATGAAACTTTGCCTCACGATTTGTGCATTTACTGTATATATATTGTACTTCAAAAAAATTTAAAAATCCCTTTCTTCATGGAGGTTACATTCTGGTGTGTGTTGGGGGGGCGGTTGGGGCTGTGTGAGAGAATAACCAAGATGTGGTGGGCTGAATCATGGCCCCTGAAGATATCCAGGTCCTATTCTATGGAACCTGGGAATGTGGTCTCATATGGAAAAAGAGACTTTGCAGATAGAGTTAAATTAAAAATATTGAGATAGGGAGATTTTCCTGGATTATTAGGTTGGCTCTAAGTATAACCACAGGTGTCCTTATAAGAGAGGGGCAGAGGGAGATTTGACTACAGAACAGGAAGTAAAAGATGATGAGGAAAGCAGGAGGTTGGAGTGATGCAAGGAAGAGGTCATGAGCCAAGGAATGTGGGCAGCCCCTAGAAGCCAGAAAAGGTTAGGAAATAGACTCTCCCTGGAGCCAGCAGAAGGAACCAGCCCTGCTGACTCACTGACTTTAGCCAGTGAAACGAACTTTGGACTTCTGGCCTCCAGAACGTGAAAATAATAAACTTGTGTGTTCGAAGCCACCAAATTTATGGTAATTTGTTACAGTGGCAACAAGAAGCTGAGACACAAGATAATTAAATACAACATGTAGCATTATATACTATCTTTGTCACATTCATTTCTCATAGTTCTGTTCTGTCAACTTGTTTATGCGCTTGAAAATTTTCAAAATGGGAAGTTGGGGATTAAAAAGGAGAGAGACTAGGAGGCAGGTAGAGAGAAGGAGTTTAGGTCATCCTTTCACAGGAAGGAGCTGAATGAGATTAAATGGGTCAGTAGCTAGAGGAGAAAGAGGGATTCTGACAATTTTTTAAAATAATTGTGGTAAAATACATATAACATAAAAATTTATCATCTTCACCATTTTCGAGTGTGTAGTTCAGTGGTATTAAGTATATTAACATTGCTGTGCAACCATCACCATCATCTGTCTCTAGAACTTTCTCATCTTCCCAAACTGAAATTCTGTTCCCTTTAAACACTAACTCCCCATCCCCCATAACCCCTCCCCCAGCCCCTGGCAACCACCATCCCACTTTCTGTCCCCATGGATTTGACTACTCTAGGGACCTCATGTAAGCAGAATCCTACAGTATTTGGTGAGTTTTTTGGTGGGCTTTTTTTGTTGTTTTGGGGGTCGGGGAGGGACTGGCTTTTAGGTTTCTTCATATGGGGGAAATGATACCGCATTTATGTGCTGAAGAAAAAGATCCAATAAAGAAGGACAAATAGAGGATCTTAGAGAGAGGGGAGCACTCCTGAAGCCATGATCCTAAACAGGAGGCAGGTTGGGGTCTGACGTGTGGGGTCAGGTGGGGGAGGGGCAGAGGGCAGGCAGTGGCTTGAGGCCATTCTCTCCAGTGGCGTTTGTGATTCCCAGTGAAGAAGGAGCAAGGTGATCGTCCAAGGGTGTGGATGGGGAGGGAGGCATGGCAGACTTGCTCAGAGAGGACAGAGAGGCCCCATTTTCCATCAGTGAGTGAGGAAGGAACCGAGTAGATGGATTTAGGGTGAAGCCAGTCAGTGGTTAACCATAGCCTATTTTATTTTTCAAGCATTTTTAACCCTGTGTCCCCGTTTTGCAAGCTCCTTGGGGGCTACATTCTCTAAAGTCCTCGTAAGGGCAGAAATCCAAAGGGGATCAGTCCTCAGGGCTTCACTGGGTCCTTAGCACAGTTGGTGTGCCTTCCGTTTGCGGCTGGGTTTAAGTGTCGCATGACACTTGAGGCTGACTTACAGCAGGTTCTCTGAGTGACTGTTGGCAGTTTCCTCATCAGCCTGTTCTCCCTCCCAAATAGCCTCTGTGTGGGTCTGAACAGGCAACAACCCCCTTGTTCAGAAAAGAGACAGTTCTAATGACAGTGGATGGTTCTAGAAACTAGAAATGCCCTCTGCAGCAGGTCACAAGGGTGCCTGGGAGAAGCCAGAGACCAAGAACCGAGACTTTCCACTCCTCTACACCCTGCAGACTCCTCCAGGCCACCGGGCAGGTGGAGGAGTTTCTGGTCCTGCAATAGCTCTACGCCTGGCTGCTTGTACAGCCAGGCAGCTGTAAGAGACGGGGCGCCAAAGCCTATACTGGATATGTTGTCTGTTAAAAGGAGAACTTCTTTTACTAGAATTATGCACATTAAAAAATGCGCCCTTTCTGAAGTCAAAACTTACCTTTTTGTCTTCTCTTCGAGTAAAAGAGGCAACGAGTCTGAGGCTTTATGCCACTTCCTGCCTCCATGCTTTTGGCCAACCAGCTCCTCTACCTGGGGTGCTGGGATTCCCTTTTGCCTGGAGGTCTCATCCTTCAAGATCTGGCCCCCTTGCCTCTTCCTCTGTGAAGGGTCAGGGGGTCCCCAAGACCACACTTAGCTTCAGTGATTCACTAGAAGGGCTCAAAGAACTCAAAAAATGGTTACACCCACAGTCGCGGCTCACTATGGCAAAAGGATACACATTAAAATCAACGAAAATAAGAGGAGCACAGGGCAGAGTCCAGGAGAGACCAGGCGCCAGTCCCAGTTGTTCCCTCCCAGTGGAGTTGCATGGACAGCACTTAATTCTCTGGCAAAAATGTTTGACGACACAGATGGAATATTGTCAACCAGGAAAGTTCTCCAGAGCCTTGGAGTGCAGGGCTTTTATTTATAGGCATGAAGAGTCCATGTGATTGACCTTAGCTGCTCATTCTCATTCTCCAGCCAAGATCAGTCAAACTGATCCAGAAAGGCCGCAGGTCTCGGATATACACTGACATTGTTACCAGGCAGGATATTCCAAGGGCTTGGAGTTCTACCTAGCCAAGGGCTGGTCTTTTCTTTGGAACATGCAGGGTTTTGAACATCCCACTTATATTTTGTATGTCTTTTATTTTCTTTTCTTGCTTTATTGCAAAGGCTAAGATCTTCAGTATGATTTGAATAGAAGCAATGAGAGAAAATATTCTTGTTTTGTTCCTAATCTTAAAGTAAATGTGTTTGGTTTTTCACTATTAAGTATGCGATCATCTGTGGGTTTTTAGTAGAAGCCTTTATTATGTATGAGTGTTGAATTTTGTTAAATTCTGGTACTGCATCTAATGAAATAATCACACTATTTTTCTCATTTATTTTTTTATTAATAGGGTAAATTACATTAATTGAGTTTCAAATATTACACCAATTTTGCATTTCTGGAATAAACTCTACCAGATCATAATGTATTATCCATTTTATGTATTTCTGAGCTTGATTTGTTATTTCCTTCAGGATTATCGCATTTATGTTCATGAGGGATAGTGGTTTGTGATTTCCATTTCTTATAATGTCCTTTCCTGGCTTTGGTATCAGAGTTGTGCTTGCCACATAAAATGATTTGGAAATTGTTTCTCCTCCTCTTTTTCAGATCTAGAATTTCCATTTACTTTTTTTTTTTTTGGTTTTATTTATCTGCTGTGATTCCTCATCTCTCTATTCATTATGTCCATTTTTCCTTTAAATCCTTGAGCATAGTTATACTATAGTTGACCCTTGAACACAGGTCCACTTATATGTGGATTTTTTCCAATAAAAGTTAAACCAAGTGTGCCTGCCTCTCCTGCCTCCCTTCCCACCTCTCCACCTCTGCTACCCCTGAGACAGCAAGACCAACCCTTTCTCTTTTTCCTCTTCCTACTCAATGTGAAGATGATGAGAATGAAGACCTTCATGATGATCCACTTCCACTTAATGAATAGTAAATATATTCTCTCTTCCTTATGGTTTTCTTAATAACATTTTCTTTCTCTAGCTTACTTTATTGTAAGAATACAGCACATAATACATACAGCATATAAAACGTGTGTTAGTCAACTGTTATGTTATCCGTAAGGCTTCCAGCTAACAGTGGGCCATTAGTAGTTAAGTTTCATGGAATCAAAAGTTATATGTGGATTTTCCACCATGCAGGGGGGTCGGTGTCCCTAACTCCCATGTTCAAGGTTTAGCTACAGTTGCTTTAAAGTCCTTGTCTGCTGATTCCATCATGTGTGTCATCTCTGAGTCTGTTTCTATTCATTGTTTTTCCTCATCTGATTATGGGTCAAGTGTTTCCATTTCTTTGCATGTCTAGTAATTTTCCTATTGTGTGTTGGACATTATAAATGCTATGTTGTTTTAGTCTGGATTTTGTCGTCTTCCTTCAAAGAATGTTGAGGATATTCCTCCCCCCACCCTTTGACAGGCAGTTAATTTATTAGTGAAGCAGTTTGATCCTATCAAAGATCTTTTATACTTTGTTAATGAGGGGACTAGAATAGCCCTTATTGTAGGGCTACAGTGGTGAGGTTGCTGCTTCCTGTTGAGATTCACTTCCCTGTGCCTCCCTTTAGAAATTCCCATTAAATGGAAAGCCAGGATGAATGTGGAGCTTCTCTTGTGTGTCTTCCTTCTCTCAAGGACAATGTCCCTGTACTGTCTATCATCCAATGCCTTAAAAAGCTGTTCTAAATATGGTGTCCAGTTGTACACCTGTTCACAGTGGAAGGCTGATTTTAATACTCATTATCACAGCATAGTTGAAACCAAAATTCCTTTACTTTATGGTTTTTTTAGACTTTTATTTTGAAATAACTTGCAAATTAAAGAAAATTTGCAAAAAATAGTATCAAAAGTTCCTCACCCAGCTTCCTCTAATGTTAGTATGTTATGTAACCGTAGTGCAATTATCAAAACTAAGACATTAATATTATGTAATATTAATATTATGTAATTAATATTACATAATATTAATAGCATGACACTATTAACTAAACTACAGGCAGTATTCAGCTTTCATAAGTTTTTTCCCTAATGTCCTTTTTCTGTTCCAAGACCCAATCCAGGATACCATGGTGCATTCACTTGGCAGGTCTCCCTAGGCTCCTCAGTCTGCGACATTTCTCAACCTTCCTTATCTTTCAAGTCTTTGACACTTTTGAAGAGCATCAGTCAGTTATTTAGCAGGCTGTTCCTCAACGGGATCACACCCTTGGAGAAGCTTCCATGACCGCCCTAGCAAGAACAGCAAGACCCACCACAGCTGGCTCCTGGAGTGCTAATCACACAGGACACTTTGCCCCAGCTCTCCCCTCTAGGACACACAGCCCCATGCCTGGGGCATGACAGTGACCAAACAGAGACTCATGGAGTGAATGGTCTGGGAATATTGACGCTGTAAGAACAGCCCTCACGCAGGTGACATTTTAGCAGGGAGCAAGATGTCAGTCAGCCAGTGATACAACTCATTATGCGATGACCACATGGTGGGTACTGGGCGCTGGGGGACCTGGTGTTATGGCGGGCTACAGCTGAGATGGTAGGAGCCCCTATTCTCTCCTGGAATCAAGTGCAGCCAGCAGAGGTAGCTCCCAAGCTGGCATGCGGTGGCTCTCGACCTTGGTCCAGATGCTGGGCCTGGGCAAGGCAGTGGCCCTGGCTGCAGCCCCAGCTTTTGAAACCTCATCAAAAGGAAGAGTGGCCTCGTGCATGCTGGCCGGGGGGCTGGTGGCCCACAGGGATGGCATTCCCAGAGAAACAAGGAGCCGGTGGCCCTTTCTTCTCAGTGCCACAAAGACAGGAGCATGAATCGCTTCTGCAGCGACTGCATTTCCTTTGAGGGGCCTGTCACCGGCACCGGGCAGGGAGAAAACATTTTGTCATGCACGTCAGCAGCCTTTCTCGGGGCCTCATCCATCACGCTCATAATGAGGTGGCAAATTGCTGTCGTGGAGAGACACTCAAAAGCCAACCACTTCAGCCCTGTCTATGAAGGTGTCAAAGGCCTGCCCCCAGGGGACGGGCTCCCCCCAGGAGCCTTTCTGTTGGGGCAGAATGCCGAAGGGTTTATTGCTCACTAAAGAAGTTGCGCGACCACCAGCAACTCCTTGGTTTCCTGGGGGTCAGGCTGCCCCATCCCCTCTTACTGCCTCATTGTAGCCAGAGGGAGCCCGTCTGCCCAGCGATACCCACGTCCCTGAATCCTTGCTGACTTCAAATTGGCCCTGGGAGATGCAGGCGGCTGGGCCGCTCTGCTGGGCACCACCTGGCTGCCTTCTACTGTTCTGGCACATGCGCAGCTGAGAGGGCCTCCTCTTCCTCCCCCAAGTTCCGTAACTTGGCAGAGCAACAGCCAAGCCCTTTCCTGACCTTTGATCTGACATCGATGATGATTATGTAGATGATGATGATGGTCATGATGGGGGTGATGTGTGATGATGGTGATGATGATGGTGGTGATGGTGATGATGGTGCTGATGATGATGGTGATGATGGTGATGAGGATGATGGTGATGGTGATGATGGTGATGGTGATGATGGTGATGGTGATGACGATGGTGATGGTGATGATGGTTGTGATTATGATGATGACGGTGCTGGTGCTGCTGATGATGATGGTGATGACGGTGATGGTGATAATGATGGTGATGGTGACGATGATGGTGATGATGGTGATGAAGAGGAGGATGGTGATGATGAGGATGGTGATGGGGTGGGCAGCAGCTTCGTCCTCTCATAACTGAGCCTTCCACACATGGTCTTGTTGAGCCCTTGTGACCACCCATGAGCTGAGTAGTCCTGTCTCCCCATTTCACAGATAAGAAGGGCTGAGGTAGAGTGAGCTACCCCATCACCAAACAAGTGGGAGAGTCAGACGCCCTCCGGAGCCAGGCAGCTGCACACTCTCTCTCAGATGACACCCACAAGACTAACCACTACCCAGGTCAAGAAGGGACCAGCATTCTTCCCAGCCACTCCCTCCCCTGGAGGGGACCCAACCCCGACTCTCAGGGACTCGCTCCCCTGCTTCTCTGTAGCGTGACCACCCACGTGCACCCCGAGCATGTTAGTTTGGTTCTTTTCAGCCCCTTGTACGCGGAATCCCACTGCGTGGGTCCTTCACGGCCCCTCCCCACCCACAGCATTTGGTGAGGTCTGCCATGCTGCCACGTGGAGCCGCACATCACCCATTCCCACTGCTGTGGCACACTCCTTGGCAGGGGTCCTTCACCCCCCACACTCCACCAGCCAGGAAGTGCTCCCGGCTTGAGGCCAGCGTACCGTGAGCAGCTCCTGCAGCTCCAAACCCCACGAGAGGCCCCTGAGACTTCCTGCTTGCCCCTCACCAGGCCCGCCCCAGAGAGGGCACAGAGAGGTGACAGCTGCGGGCAGGAGGGCATCTGGGATACATCTGACGAGGCTGCTGGTGCGTGGGTGTGACTGGGTGATGGGCACACAGGGGTGGGAAGGCCCGGCCTTTGGGGCCGGAGGCCCAGGTTAGCACCCCAGCTCCTCACCCACTCTGACAAGGAGGGTGGGCATAGTCCGTGCTTTGGGTGTCAGATATTGCCAGCCCAGAGAGGGGCAGCTTCCTGCCCAAGGTCACACGGCAAGTGAGTCCCGTCCCAGAGCTGCGTTCTTACCCCGTCTCTCTGCCCAGTCCAGACCATGACACAGCCATGAGGGCCCAGCGTACAGCAGCCCCTGTGGAGGAGGAATCAGGCCACCAGACAAGGGTGCGAATGTCGAAGGGAAGACACCAGGGACCCCGTTCTGCAAGCAGCCTGGCGAGAGCAGGGTCCTGCGCATCTGTGAGACACAAGCTCCGGCTGCGCCTCCTTCCAGAACGCCTGGCCAGATGCAGCCAACCCACCGCAGACTCAACTCAGCCAGTTGAGTCTGGACAGCGTCAGACGGCTCTGGGCAAGGTGCTGGGGACACCTCCTGAGGAAGGTGACATTTTCACAGGGTCTTGATGAATGGTCCAGTTTCTCTCTAGTGGAGGGACATTAGGTCTCTACGACATTCGGACAGGGGCATGGCAAAAGTGCAGATACAGGAGCACGGGAGATGTTTAGGGACCAGGAGGCTCTAGCTGGGCCAAAGTGTGGATGTCTGGAGTCTTGATCATGAGGGTTTTAGGTACAAATTGTGTAGGGCCTTGAATGTCAGTGCAAGAAAAAGGTCCTTTACGAGGCAATAGGGAGCCGCTGAGGGCTTTAGAGTAGGGGTGTTGCAAGACCAGAGCAATGTCTTAACAGCCCCCGTGTATTAGGCTAAAACCAAGCTCCTTTTGCTGGCATGCAGGGCCCTCCCCAACCAGGCCCTTGGCACCCTTGCTGGTGACCCCCTGACCCCTCAATGCTCCAGCCACACTGGGGCTTTCTCTGTTCCCGAGCCAATAAACACGATCCTCCTGGAGGTCTCCGCAGACCTCTGCACAGCTCCCTGCCCCTCGCAGCTCCCATCCCCAGGGACTCCCTCACTCCCCTCTGCTTGCCCTCCCACTGTCACCTGGCTTTGGGGCGCTCACCGTAATCTGAGATGATCCTGATGTCTGTCGCCACTGGCCACCTCTCCCACCAAGTGCAAGTTCAACCAGGATGGACCTGTCCTGTTCACCGGCCCGTCCGCGGCGTGTGCCGCACGGGGGCTTTCAGACGTGTCCATCGAAGGAAGGACTTATTCCTCCATAAGCACTTAAGTGTGTCTGTTTCATCAGCACTCAGGTAGCACCTGGCTGGGAAGCGGGTGGGTGTGATGCTGCACAGACGCTTTCTTCCCTCTGCTGGTTCCTGCTGCCACAGCCCACGGGGACCCGGGGGCTCAGGTGTCAGGACCACCAGGCGCGGCCCAGCCAGGTCCCGGGCATGTTTGAGTGTGTAACAGGGAGCGAAGGACAGACCAGCACAGGTTAGGCCCAGGCAGGTGTGGGGCACCAGTCACTTGCCCTCCCTCCCGATGTCCGTTCCCGCCTCAGGCGAGGGAACCCAGGCCGAGAGGGGACACTTCCTGAGCTTTTACTAAGCTCACACATGGTCCGAGGCCTTTCTCTGCGCAACCCTCACAACAACCTTGCACTGTAGCCACAGTTGGGGGGTTTTAAAGTTCCATTTTTCGATGATGAGATGCAGCGAGGTCTCAAGGCTGGCCCTCAGCCACAGCGCCAGGGAGGGTGTGCGGTCCAGCTCACCCCCCAGCTTCCTTTCCCGGGCCCAGCTGCACCTGTGGCCACATGTGTGACCTCGAGCAAGTCCTGAAGCCTTCTCCAGCCTGGTCTGTAAACGGGGTGAGTGTTGGGATGCGGCTTTCTCCGGGCAAAGGTTTATTGGATGGTGCCCCACAAACGTCGTCGTCACCACCATCTCAAGCAAGGAATGTACATCTGACCCAAAGTGGAACCCGGCCCCCCAGAAGCAGGGGTTCCTTCCGGGTGCACAGGAAAGCAAAGCCCAGGTCCTGAGCTGCCACCCCAACACGGGGGCAGAGACCCAGGCCTTCGAGGCCAGCCAGGGGGCCCAGCCGCCCCCACTTTCGGTCAGTGGGCAATGACTTGCCTGTTCCCGCCTACCTCAAGAGCCAGGTACCCACATGAAAAGGACTCGGGGTGGGCGATCGCCTGCCTTTGTCATCAACGCCACGAAGGCCGGAATTTCTCATGGGAAAAGTAACGTCCTGGCTGCATGAGAGGCGGGTGGTGGAGTGCGGCCTGGCGGTTCCAGGGGTGACCGACCTGGTTCGTTTGAAGTCCACCCGTTATCTGCCGCTGGGGCTGTCTGGCTTCTGCTGGGGCATAAACAGGGTGATTGAAGTAGGCAGTTGTGTCTTTCCGGATGACAAAAGTCCCCTCGCTAATTGCTACATCAAATGATCGGGAACCCTCCAGTAGAAGCCCTCAAATTACCGTGAACACACACTGCAGCCCGAAGGCCGCGGCAGCGCCCCCAGCCCGGCTGCCGCCCAGCTCCCCCGATTAGGTTACCAGCGCGGGCGGCGGCACAGGAAGGTCTCTGCAGATTTGTTCTGCTTCACTGCCAGCCCGCTATGCCAGCCCCAGCCTGGGCTGCAGCCCCACATTGTCTCTGGCCTCCTGAACCACCACACGGGCCCGGCCTGCACAAAGCCCCGGGCAGTGGTGGGGAGGTCCTCTCCCCGGGGGCCACCCCTTGAGATAGGGTGCTTGCTCCTGCCCAACCCCCACAACAGCTGGGCACAAAGGTGCTGTGAGCCTTGCACCTTCAAAGAGGCCACCACGGCACTGCAGTCACCTGGTCCCCATGTGCACCAAAAGGGTCAAAGCCCTCAGCCCTTTGGGCTATTTGCTGTCCCTGCCTGGTGGGGGGCGTGGAGACTAGACATCTTCAGCCAGCACCCCCTGCTGTCCTATTACACACCTGTAACAGGCACCCAGGGAGTCTGGCCCCTTTAACAATACGGGGAACACACCACTGAGCACTCCCAGCATGTGCAAAGGTCATGTGGCAGCAGCATGAGGCCCATAGCTGGAGCCGGAGAGAGCAGGGAGAGAGCTATGAGCTGAGTGCAGCAGGAGCGGCACTTTCCGTGCCAGAGCTTCAGCCACTGCAGAGGCTAATTCATCATGTCATTGGCTTTGCCTGGTCGGGGTAAGCGGCCAGTGGGACAATCTGGACAAGGTGGGCTCACTCCCTAGTGGGTCACCACCATCTCTGCACATGCAGTAAGTCCTCGGCACAGTGGGGACCTTCGTGAGACCCAGGAATAGCTCCGTCCCACCCCCGTGAGGCTCACTCTTTTCTTCTTTAAAATAGGGGCTGCCGTGCAAGTGGCTGTTTCAAAGTGTTTATTTGGAGCGAGTGAAATGGAGAAACCACAGACAAAGCAGAGAAAACTGGCAGTGTGCGGTGGGCAGGGGCGAGGGGGCCCAGCGCTCCCCCAACAGACCCCGTCCTGCTCCTCACTGTCTTGTTCCCCTCCTGCCTCGGGTCCCCCTGGTCCAGGGGACATAGGAAGCACAGAGATATTCTCAGGCCCTGGCACGCATGCTGGGCTGGGAAGCCGGTCAGCTCCGCCGAGCTGTGCCCGGACGTGCGGTGCCCCCCACTTGCTCTGTGATGTGGGCAGAGGACCCACCTCTCAGCCCTCCAGCCCTGCCCCAGGCGCTGATCACTGCCCAGCACCGCTCGCCTGGACATTTCTCCACGGGGGTGGGGTGGGGGAAGAGCAACTTTCTCTTCTCCAAATGAGATCCGCCCAATTTCGCCCTGTGCTTGTGTTTGGAGAACAGAAGGACCCTCTCCTCCTCAGATCCCCGGCCTGCGTCTCCCCACCTGGCAGAAAGGGAGGAGCACAGATGCTGCCCCCATTTCACAGACAAAGTGACTGAGGCTTAAAGAGGTGGAAGGCCCGTCCCAGGCTGCGGGGACGAGGAAAGCTGGAGCTGCTGCTGGCACGCAGGCTGTGAGACCCCAGACCAGGATGGCCAGCACCCCGGCTCTTCCAATGGACATGGACTCTCAGCCCTTTTGATGTTTAGAAATTCACAACCAACCAGAGAAAAGTTGCTCCTTTCACCACTGGACTTGGTGTAGTTTCACCCCTAGGTTCATGACGCTTGGCTCCAAAGTCACCTGTTCCTGATCCCGACAGTTCAGCCCACCTGCACAGTGACACATCATACAATCCTGAGTGGCCTTCTGTTGTCTTTCACTGAGCATTACGTTTCAAGAGTCATCATGCACATTTTAGCATATGACTGCGTCATGCCTTTTCATAGAGCACAGCTTATCCATTCACCGACCGACGGACGTTCGGGCTGTTTTCACCTTCGGCTGTTGTGACTAGTGCTGCTACGAACGCGTGTATTATATATGAGTACCTATATCTGAGTACCTATTTTCAATTATTTGGGATGTACAAGGAGCGGAATTACTGGATCATACAGCGATTCTGTGTTTAACGTTCTGAGGAACTGTCACGCTGTTTTCCACGCTCACCAGCAACGCAGGAAGGTGCCGATGCCTGTGTCCTCGCCGCTCTATTTCCCATTTATTATTATTGTTATTAGTATAGCCGCCCCAGTGGGCGTGAAATGGAATCTCTGTGTGGTTCTTGCTTGCATTTCCCTAATGACAAAGGACGTGGAACATCTTTGCACGTACTCATTGGCCATTTGTATCTCTTCTTTGGAGAAATATCTATTCAAGTCCTTTGCCTACGTTAAATAAGTTGTTCTTTTTTGTCACTGAGTTGTAAACGTTCCTGATATATTCTGGACAATTCTTAGCAACATAGTAACAAGGCGCCTGCGCTTTCACTGGCCGTCGGGGGTGGGAGGATGCTGAGTGGCTCTCGCAGGTGGCTCTGCCGTGCCCTGGCTGGTCTGGGCTGCCAAGGGAAACACCAGCGGGGTGGCCCTTGTCCTGCCCGTCAGCAGTGGGAGCAAGGCGGGAACAATCTCTGGGTGCCTCAGTTTTCTCACCTGTAGAAATAGACGTAATAACAGAATCTACCTCATACAGTTGTTTTGGGGAACCAATGACTTCACTGACAGATGCAGCACAAAGCCTAACACATAGTAAGTGCTCAATGAGTGTTAAATATTAACATATTATTACTACATAAAATATAAAAACATTTGGTGCTCTGTCATCAAAGGAATGCCTGTTAAAACCACAATTGTTTCAAAGGGTACAAGGTTTTAGTTAGACAGGATAAATAAGTATGTAAGTTCTGGAGACCCACAGTACGGGATGGTGCCTGGAGTTAAAACAATGTGCCGTAGCGTTGAAAACTGCTGAGCGAGTACATCCTAAACGTTCTCACCACACACCCAATGACAACCGGCAAAGCGATGGGCATGTTAACTAGCTCGATCGTGGCAATCGTTTCACAGTGTGTACATATATCAAAACATCATGAAGGAATGAAAAGAAATGACTACTTTTTTTTTTTTGCCTCCCCAAATATCAGCTATTTTTGGAAAAATAATGATGCCCAGGATGAGCAGGAATCAGGGGACAGGCCTTCTCATGCTGCTTAGAGGCAGTAAAATAAATTAGACAACATTTTCCTTTTATGTTTAAGATGTCCTTAACATATGATTGGCTGTTGAAAGCAAAGGTCAGAACAGAATATTTTGGAGTCTATCAAATATGCAGAAGGAAAATGTGCGACAGCTACAGCGCGGAAGCTGAGAGGACCCCTATGCTGTGTGCGAAGCTGTAGAACATTCTGGGGCGGGAAATTGTGACACATAAACTTCAAAGTGGGTGCTAAGCAAACAAACAAAAGAAAGAAGAAAACCAGGAGGTAGAGCTAATAAGCCAACGGAAAAGATGAAGTGGAATCCTCAGTGTCCGGTCAATCCACAGGAACGCAGGGAAAGGGAAACAAACAGCGAGACGGGAGATGCGGCCTGACCCCAGCGGTCATCGCGTCGCGTGGACGTGGCTCAAACACCCAAATAAAAGGCGGGAGTAGTCAGGCCGGATGAAAACGTAAGACCCAACCGTATGCCGTCTACAGCTAACTCATTTTAAATATGAGGACAGAGAGGTTACACATACAAGGATAGAAAACTACATGCCGTTCGCTGCCACCCCGGACCCCGCACCTGCCTGGACCCCGCCCGGTCAGACCTGTTAGGAACGCGTGTTCGAGCGTGCCCACCTGGCCCACCTGTCAACCGGAGCCCGGCTTCGTGCCCATTTTTTAAATGGTGCAAAGTGGGGGATTTTTAGGGCAATGAACCTATTCTGTGTGACACTGAATTTGAAATCATACATTTGGCAAAGCCCAT
>RJWJ010041028.1:0-13706 GCA_004363605.1 Indri indri | reverse complement strand
AAGACACTTCGGGGAACCTGTTTGCCTCTTCCTCCATGTGAGGACACATAGAAGATGCCATCTATGAGAAGCAAGCCCTCACCAGACACCAAATCTGCTGGCACCTTAACCTTGGATTTCCCAGCCTCCAGAACTTGTAAGCAATAAATTTCTGTTGTTTTTAAGTTACCCAGTCTAAAGCAATTTGCTATAGCAGCCTGAATGTACTAAGATACCATGTAACCACCACTAAGGACAAGAAGCAAAGCATCACCAGTTCTCCAGAAGTTCCCCTTGCTCCCCCATCCCCAGCTGCTATCCTCCCTCAAGGGTAGTCACAAAAACAACATAGATTAGTTTTAGCTACTTTTTAACTTTCTATAAATAAAATCTTGCAGTATATACTTTTTTGTAAATGGTTTATTTTACTCAATATTGTGTATTTGAGATTCCTCCACGTTGTTGCATGTAGCAATAATTTGTTTATTCTTACTGTTGTAGAGTATTCCATAGTATGAATATATCACAATTTATGTATCCATTCTCTTGTTGGTGGGCATTTAGAATGTTTCCAGGTTGAAAGCATTATGAATAGTACTGCTATGAACATTTTAGTACATGTCTTTGGATGAACACATGCAAGTATTTCTGTAGGTTATACATTGAGGAGTGGAAACTGGTGGGTCACAGGTATTTTTGTGTTCATCCTTAATAGCTATTGTCAGTTTTCCAAGTGGCTATACTAATTTATGTTCCTATTTACAATGCATGGGGAGTCCAGTTGTGATATATCCTCTCCAACCCCCAGTGTTGTCTTTTACATGTTAGCCATTCTGGTGGATACGTAACAGTATCACATCGTATGTAGTTTTAAGTTTCATTTTCCTGATGACTAATGAGGTTAAGTGAAATTTTACTTCTAGTGGCAAAATCAAATATTGTCTACTGTCATGTATCCAACAATACAAAAATATGAAATATAAAGCCCCTGGTATTGGTTTCCTAGGACTACCATAACAAAGTACCTCAAATTGGGTGGCTTACAACAACAGAAATTTTTTCTCTCATAGTTCTGGATGTTGGAAGTCCGAAGTCAAGTTGCCAGCAGGGCCGCACTTCCTCTAAAACCTGTAGGGGAATCCTTCCTTGCCTCTGCCTAGCTTCTGGTGTTTGCTGGAAACCTCTGGCATTCCTTGGCTTGTGAACACATCACTCCAATCCCCTATCTTCATGTGGCATTCTCCCTGTGTGTCTGTCTTCACAGGGACATCTTCTTATACTGACACAGGTCCCATTGGATTAGGGGCCCCCATACTCCAGTATGACCTCACCTTAACTACCCTCACCTGCACAACCCTATTGCCAAATAAGATCACATTCTGGGGTTCTGGGGGTTAAAAATTCAAGATGTCTTTTTGGAAGGACACAATTCTACCCATAACACCTCCCTTCACTCTTAACAATTTAGTATGTATACTTCAGAAAATTTTCTATGCATTTACAAAGGTATATGTATAACATGTGTATGTGTGTGCTTACACACATATATACTCATATGTGTAACCACACCATATGTGTTATATTGACATAATGATTTTTTATTTTAAAAAGTTTTATTGTAGTAAAATATATCTAAACATCAAATTTACTATTTAACCTTAAGTGTACAATTCGGTGGCATTAAATTCACTCACAATGTTGTACAACCATCACCACTGTCTATTTTCAGAATTTTTCATCATCCCAGATAGAAACTCTATACCCATTAAGCAATAACTCATTCTCCCCTATTCCCCCAACTCTGGTACTCTCTATTCTACTGTCTCTATCAGTTTGCCTATTCTTGATACTTCCTATAAGTGGAATCATAAAACATTTGCTCATTTTTGTCTAGCTTATTTCACTTAGCCTACTGTTTCCAAGGTTCACCCAGGTCATAGGATGTATCAGAACATCATTCCTTTTATGGCTAAATAATATTTCACTGTGTGTCTATACCACATTTTGTTTATTCATTTATCTGTTGATGGACACTTGGGTTGCTTCCACTTTTGGTTATTGTGCATAATGCTGCTGTGAGCATTGGTGTAAAAGTGTCTGTTTGAGTCCCTGTTTTCAATTGTGATGTATTGCTTTTGTCATTTAATAAACTGGACATCTTTTCAAGTCAGTACACGTAGAGCTATCTCATTCTTTTAGCCAATTGCTTTTTATTCCATAGTATGATGTGAGGATGATATTCTATGGAAGGAGACTTTATCTTCCCTGAACCTGAGACTGTATCATGCAAATGCAAGTTTGCTCAAGCAGAGCTTGTGGAAAACTAGGGTAGACATAGTCTTGTCAATCCACAAATTTTCTTTATAAAATAAAATTTCGTGCTTTCATTTTTGAGGTATCTAAAATACAGCAGTAAGCATTATCTGGATCATCTGAATTGCCAGCTTTTGACCAAGTACTGACAACCAACGTTAGTACCCTTACGTACTGCTGTGTTTACAACTGCAACCATGGCAAGTCAAGGGGTAACACAAAAGGATGGAGGCAAACCAAATGAGTTTGCCCCAATTTCACACCAAATGACATCATGTGCACCATGGAATGAAGGTTTTTAAGTAGATAGAATAGAGAAAGGTGGCAGCAGAACTGGATCAGCACAGTAGCAAAAAGCCAAATGAAAAGACTGTAATGCAAAAGTCAATAACATTCTCACACTGAGGCCGTTAACTGACTTTCAGGAAGACTGCAGTGTGTGAACCACAAAGTTTCTGTGTTTCAATAGCTTTGTTTGAATGTAATTTTTAAATTGACGTTGAGTTCCATCATTGCATATGTAAAAACTATAAGGAATTTATAACTAATTTTATGTTGATACTTTTTAAAGACATATTCTTTGACATTTTATTTAAATCAATAACAGATCTTTATTCCCTATTGAAGAGTTTCAGAAATTGCTCAAGTCTGAGAAATGCTAATCTAGCAGGTAACTCGACGCAGAATTTCCAGACTAGGTCATCATGACGGGAAAATATCAGAACAGCTAAATAAGGCTTTGACTAGAGAACATCAGTTTTTGGACTTGAGTGTAAATTCATATATAAATGTTTCCCTACCCCAATGTCTCAGAATAAATGATCCATAAAAATGGGCATATCCAAAAGACTGGGCCTAAGAACTAGGCTGGGTTTTCTTCCTGATCTAGCGCTACTATATATGAACCCCAGCTGCTTTTTCTCTAGAGATTTATAATAATACCAAACTTGCATGCTTGCTCTAAGGATTATATTTGACATATTTAAAGCATCTGGGGTGTCTTAGGGATATTCAGTGACAGCCACTGATATTATGGGGACATTTGAGATGTAGGTTTTTGGCATGTTTCATGAGTTTTATGTCATGCTTAATCCTTTTCCACATTTGGGAAAATATTCTAAACTGGGTAACCCAGTATTACACATATCATCAAAATAGTCTGTGCTAAGGCTATTATAGGATGCAAAAATTAAAAAAATTAAAACTCTTAGATTACAGCCTAATTAAATGAATTTTTATCAAATATTATTGGTTAGTTAAATTTTTTAAAGCAGCTATTAGAACCCTCATTTTGAAAATATTTCTAAAGCCTTCCAGTCTACTTTTATAGAGTAAAATTTGTTGATTTGCCTTTACATCCCTGGTCATGATAAAAATTGGAAAAAAAATCTTTGAAATATGAATATCTATGTGGATGCAAACATATTAGCTGAAAATGAAGTTGAGCTAAATCTACATTGACTTCAGATCATAAACTGGAAGATTATTTTTGTATTTTATGAAAACCCTGGTATCTGCTTGTTTTCTTGTCATCAATTATTTTTACACTAACGTGGGAATGTAATGAGGGTAGAGATTCTGGTCCCTTGGAGTTTACAAACAGTAATCATATTTTAAGCAGTTACATGGCCTAAAACAACGTTGGTGCAAAGCAATGATAATCATGTTTAAAGGTTTCGGAATTTTGTTTTACTTATAAATCTCATCTTTCGCCCTATTAGCAATAAGAACATTGAGTAACAAAGTTGGGGACATGCCCCGTTGTGTCTTGTCTGAGCATCAGTCTGTCCACTTCTCCCCGCCTCTACCTACTGCCACCATCCTGCTCCACGTTTTTTTTTTTTTTCTTTTCTGAGACAGAGTCTCGCTCTGTTGCCTGGGCTAGAGTACCATGGCGTCAGCCTAGCTCACAGCAACCTCAAACTCCTGGGCTCAAGGGATCCTACTGCCTCAGCCTCCCGAGTAGCTGGGACTACAGGCATGCGCCACCATGCCCGGCTAATTTTTTCTATATATGTTTTTAGTTGTACAGTTTCCTTCTATTTTTTTTAGTAGAGACGGGGTCTCACACTTGCTCAGGATGGTCTCGAACTCCTGAGCTCAAACGATCCCCCCCTCCCCGCCCCCCGCCTTGGCCTCCCAGAGTGCTAGGATTACAGGCGGGAGCCACCGCGCCTGGCCTGGTCCACATTATTGTGCACCTAGACAAGGACGATAGCATCCCAGCTGATCTTGCTGCTTCCACTCCGGCACTTTCCAATCTGTCAATCAAATCATGTCACTGCCTGCTTAAAACTTTCCAGTGGCTTCCCTTACATCTAGAATAAAATCCAGTCCTTGACCGTGCAGCATACAGCTCTCCCTGCTCTGGCCCTGCCTCCCTCTCCGCCTCCACGTACAGCACTGTCTGGCTTGCTCACTGCACCGCAGCTTCATGTGCCTGCTTTCTTCGAGTACCGCAAACGCACTCCCCACTTCAGGATCTCAGGGCTTGCCGTGTCCTCTGCCTGGAAGGCTCTGTGCCAGTCTTTGCCTGGCTGCTTCCTTTCACGGCCCTCGGCTAAGTCCTCAGGGATGCTTTCCCTCCCCACATATGCCGTCACCCTGTGCCCAACACCATTTTATTTTCTTTAAAGTCCTCAATACATTTTATCATTGTATTTATTTTACAATTTATTTTTTACAAATTATTATACAATTTTATCATCGTATTGATTTTGTCATGTATTTGGTACATATAGCATCTCTCCCCCCTAGAATATAAGCTGTGGAAGTGTCTTGTCATTCAGTGCCTAGTGCGACCCTCTAGGATGTCTTTCAATAATGTCGCTTGAATGAATGAATGAACACCTAGCTTCAGATATCACCTAAGTTCTGCTCCTGACTTGGTTATTGAGTAATGGAGAAGCCTCTGACAAGTGCTGAACCTCTTTGGGCTTCAGTTTCCCTTAGGAATAATCAGCAAGCTGGACTCGGTGATCTTTAAGGGCCCTTCTTGTTTTATATTTCCACAGTTCATACTTAAATATTATTTTCTGTCTCCTCTTCCCTCTTCTCTCCTCTCCTTTCTCTCTTAGCAACACTCTCTTGGATACATGAATAGTTCTAAACCAGTTGGAGATATTTTATGCATAAACATAGAGCTCTCAAGGATGTATGGTCTCTAGACACTAAATTGTCATCACAACCACATGTTGTAGTGTTTATTTTCCCTTGCCTAGACCATCCCATCAAAACCACACCCTCCACTGCCAAGCCACAGCCCCACCCTGCCTTTGGAAATAAAAACGGAATAGAAGACTCTCTGGTTTCTGGAGAAAAAAAAATGCTGCAAAGAGCTTAACCAGCATGATGCTTCTGGAGAAGTCAGGGTTCAACTGACAGGATTGATAAAAACTTCATAAAATTTCTTCACATGATAAAGTCCCTGAAGTTAATAGGAGATAGTGATATCAAATTTTAGATACTGTCACAGGTAATTTCTACATTACAATTCTAGTCCATACCTAATTAAGGTGACTACCCTTGTACAGGCTTCACTTTCAGCCATTTAGTTTATAATATGTCAGAAATATACATTAAAAAATAATACAGTGATGATTAGATAAACATGTTCCACTCGGACTTCCATCGTTCCTTATTTCAGATCCTGTGAAAATGGTCTCGGGAAATAAAAAAGGAAGTTTCTTCCATGGCTAGAATAATTAAAGTCAGTATCAGTTGCAAAGAGAGATTTCAACTTTCAGATGCATATCTATAAACCAAGTTTTTAAAATTTAAAACCACATGAAGACACAATCACAGCATTTATGATCTGGAAGAACATTCAGGCTTTCATCTAACATTGAAAAAATTGAAGCTCGGAGAGATCAAATGACCAGGCCAAGGTCACATAGCTCATTAGTGCTGGAGCTTGGAACTAAACCACCAATCTCCCCTTGATGGTTCCACGCTTTTGTCTTCACACTGCTTCGTGAGACCCATAATTACCTGCAGCTTTCAATGATATATGCCAACGCAGCCATGGCAAACTGGAATATAAGATGGTCGGTCCATTGACTGAGAAGCCACTTTAAGAATTACAGTATTAGTTGTTGTGTTGTTGTTATAATAACTGCTAGTATTTGTTGAGTTTATGTGTCAGGTACCATACTATACATGTTACTTTGCATTATCCTATTTCATATCCCTACGAGTCCTATGCAGTGGGTAATAATGAGAATCATCATTGCTAACACATATTATTTGGTGGCAGCCACTTTTTTCTAAGCCTGTTACATCTAGTAAGTTATTTTAAACCATCCTATAAAGTACCATTGTTGTTCCTATTTTACAGGTGAAGAAACAGAGTCGTAAAGAGGTTGAGCCATGCTCAGGTGCCCACCCTCGAACCAATGCATATGCTGCCTCTCTATGCTAGATCACCTATTCATTAGCGTCTACCTGCCCATCACCAAACAATTTTTAAAAATAACAAATAGTTAGGTTATCTTCCCCTGCATCCCCTGCCATCTGTCTGTTAGCTGGCATAGAGAATTTAAAGACAGAGGAGCCAAAAAGAAGCAAAGGCTGGGCCCAGTGCCGAGTGCAACCGGAATAACATGGGCAATCTGAGACTTGATTATGGTATCAGCGATGGTTAAACTTCACCAGGTTACGGCTATTACCCGTGAAAGTGTGTTTTCTGCACATAGTGGCTTGGTATGAAAACAATCTGTAAATTACTATGTGAGTTGGATTCTTTCTGCAAGAAGGAGCAGAGACACGCTCACGTTATGTCAACTAGTGGGGAATTTGTTGTGAGACTACCAGGGGAAGTGAGAAAGTGGAGGAAATGGTCTCAGAGGCTGCGCAGCCAGGCCTCATGGAGCATCGTTCATTTTTCTTCTGGTTGCAGTAGTTGCTGCTGGCGTTCAACAGCAGTTCTAGTTGTCTGCCATGATTATGACTTGGCTTCTCTGCTTGTTCCCTCTCTCTGGACTTGCTCACTACCAAGTGACTTTTTTCTGTTCTCCTCTCCTACCTCTCTCTCCTGCCTCTGCTCTGGGTTCTCTTCTGCCTTTCTGTTTTTCACCTGTGTTCTTTTCAGTAGGGTGCATGAAACTCCATTGGAAAGATAGGATGTTTGGGTGCGTGAGTACATCCACTAGGCAGAGCTCTCATCAGGACATCTCAGAGTTTATAGATGGCTGCCTTACCGCACCCCTCAACTCCCCAGGGGAAGGGGGGAAGCACTCCTGGGGCCATTAGCTGTGACCAAGGTGGTAGGATCATATAGAATAAAGCATGGACCTATACATTTAGAAGGGAACTGTGAGCATGGCAGGTGGCTTGTCTAGTACAAATAAAAAATCTTCTTTCATGTACTAATGGCCCTAATCAGGTCAAAAGTTCTTGCTGAGAAAAAAAAAATTATCCTTAAGTGTAGAAACCAAAAAATAAAGGGTCACTGCTAAACTATACTTTCACGGTAGACTTTGGCTAGAGTTCCATTTTTAGTTGTGGTATACTGAGAATTGGACATCATAAATTTTTTAATGCTCTTTATCCTCAATTCTCTTACTTGTTGAATCTATGGTCAAAACTTTTAGTTGATTCAGAATATAAAAAAGCAGCTGTCACCTGTCTATTTTGATGTAACCCAGGGACTCTAATAAGTCTGACATTTCAAAATGGCCAAATAATGGAGGTTTTTGAAGTTGCTGTTTTGATGGTGATGACTTATTTCCATCCAAGGGGATGGAAATAACAACACTTTGCAGTTAGGGACTATCTGGTATTTTTGAAGTGCTCCTTATTGAAATGCCGCTCTCTTACTCCTTTGTACTTCCCTAGGAGCCTGCCTCTGCCCACCCAGGAAATGCAAATCAGCATTTTCTCAAGATGAAGGTTCCTCTCCTCTTCCAAGAAGCCTTCCCAGGTTTCCTAAATCCACCCTGATCCTTCCTTTCCCTGAACTCACCATCACTCATTGCCTATGCCATTCATACGTGACGTCTCTTGCTATAATCACTTTTAGGAAACAATAAATTTTTACTTATTTATGGCAAAAAAACTTGAAGACAAAGAAAATGACCAATGTCTTATTCCCTAAACTATGTAAGACAGTATCTTGCATAAAAAAAGTGTGAAAAAATGGGAGGGGTTGCATAGGAGAAGCATTATCATGCTCACCATATAGATGGAAAAGTTAAAAACCATACCACTTGAGAATGGAGAAAAATATCGCACCAGCTTATAGTGGCCCTACACTGGAGAAAATAGAACAAGGTGCAGAAGCAAAGAAAAATTATTTAAAGGTAGAAGAAGTAAAAGGAGATTGCCAACAAGAAATGAAAAGGAGAAAAAGAATGAGACAGAAAAAGAAGGGAAGAGATTTACTAACTGGAAGGCTGAGATAAATAGATGAATGGGTTAGTGTTTTTGTTTTTTTGTTTTTTAAGAAGGGAGAAAAAGGCAGGAAAAAAAAAAGATGTAAAAGTATTTTTATAGTCTCCATAAGAAAATTTGTTATGCCCACCAGAATAGCTAATTTGGGCTTTGGGAAGTAAGAAAAATGAGGAAGGATCTATCCATTGGTCAAAGGTAAGAGAACTGAGAAAAGTAAATAAGAGGATAAAGGGGAAGGAGAGAGGGAAGTGGTTGGATCCCTTTTTTGTTGTTGTTATTAAAATTATTCCAAATGAAATCAGTTTTTGACAGCTTTGCAAAATCAAAGGGAAAAAAGAAAACCACAATAAAAGGAACTTAGAGTCCAGATTGTGCTTTTCTTGTTAAAATGGAATATTTTACTATGCTTTTGATGTTACTTCCATCTTCTGCTTTATTCCAATGGTGAAGTAGACTGAAATAGCACCCTAAGATCTTGAATGCTCTATCAGAAACAGGTATGTGATATGACAATGTGTTTTTGTCAGAAATCATGTGCAGTTTAGATCATTTTAGCCAAAACATCTGAAGCATGTGTTTCAATAATTTGTCATCGTCTAAGAGCTTTTTGATCATTTTAAACCACAACTTTTAAATGACTGTCTAATCTAGCAAAGTCTTATGACCATCCTAAGTTTCTATTTTTTAATTTTTTTTAAGAGATGGGGGGGTCTCACTACGTTGCCCAGGATGGACTCGAATTCCCGGGCTCCAGTGACACTTCTGCCTCAGCCTCCCCAGTAGCTGGGACTACAGACACGCACCACCACGCCCAGCTTCCACCCGAAGTTTTGAAACTCCAGAATCCTTCCTATTATGCAACATTATCAGAGAAAAATTAATTCTACTGTTATTTAGATTAAAAACTATAAATAAGGGTGCGACATCTTTCCCTTGGCTTTTAGGATACCTTTCTTATCCAGTTTTTCCTCTTACCACTCTGACTGCTACTCCTGAGTCTTCGAAGACTCCTCTTCCTAGATTCCTCCCTTGTATTGCCATTCCTTGAAAGTCCATTCTTGACTCTGCTTTTTTGACATTACACAATCTCCTTGTGCTATCTGCTCTATTTTTCTTGTTTCAATGATTATTCAGAGGCAAATGACCTCCTCCCAACCCCTGGACTGTATCTGCCACCTAATCCCTCTCTACTGAGCTTTAGAACCATAATTCTAACAGTTGGGACATCTCTAATGTTGGTCCTCAGGCACCACAAACTTCACATGTCCAAAATTGTTCTTATCATCTTTCTCCTTCCCATATGCTCTTAAGCCAGCACTATCATCTGTCAGGTTTCCTGAAGCAGAATCCTGGATATTATCTTTAATTCTGTTTCCAAAAGTTTGGCACTTGTCCCCAAGGCTACATCAGAGGAAAGAGGACAAGTGATTTGAGGAGAAGGAAAGAGAAGTTTATTAATTTGCCAGCAAATGAGGAGGCTGGCAGAGTCCCATCTCAAAGTACCAGCGTCCTCCTTCTGAGCAGAAGTACAGAGCTTTTAAAGGTTCTGATTAATCCCATGGTCCCATCTAAGATGATTTTGTGGCCTCCACCTATCTTTTGTGGCACAAAAAAGCAAAGAAATCTTCCCTGCCCCTCTCAACCACTGACGTGAGGCAGGGATGCAGGTCCAAGTTCTCCAAAAGGAGTAGGGGATGCTTTAGAGAAACACAAAACATCTCTGCCATTTTTTCAAGTGGTTTCTTCTGTTACAATTTCTCTTTCAGCTACATATCCAGTTATCTAGCCCCACAGAGTCTACCTGCTGAATGTTTCTTGAACTGCTCACTTCTGTCAATTCCGGCTAACACCTACTGATCCTCAGAATTCCACAGTGAAATCTTCCTGACTTTGCTTCCCCAGATTATGTTAGGGTCCCCCATAATTTTGCTAATTCATTTTACCCTGTGCTTTTCTTTGTCAATATATGTTGGTTTATGGTAAGCTAAGCTGATGTAATGAATAGACCCAAACATATAATTGCTCATCTATCAGGAGTTATTTCCTGTTCACATAACACTCTGTGCTTATCTTCCCTCCCCACATTGAGCGGGCGAGGATCCCCCTAGTGTATTACTCTGCCAGGCCCCATCACTTCCACTGAGATGTCATTGGCTGGAGTTGAGACCTTAGTCATATGACCATCTGAGGCGAGGCTGGGACATGCAGTGCAGCGCTCTACCTGGGCAAAGGAGCAAACCACAGAGGGAAAGCAGTCTCTGCCGCAACAGCACCTGTCACAGCTGTCACTCTCCATTTATTTGTACAATTATGTTATTAGTGTCTGTTTCCTCCACCAGATTTTAAGCTCTGTGAGGTTCGATGCCTTTTTGTTCACAATCTACTCCTAGTAAGCTTTGATAAATATGTGTTCAATTAATCAATGAATGCTCACTAATTCAGATCTCTGGCACGTCTAGTCTGGAGCACTGCAGCAGCCTTCTGACTAACTCCTCTGTCTCTCCTGTTTGCCCCCACATAACGTAGCCATAGTGATCTTCCTAAACTGTACATCTGGGTGCCATTTTCTTCACTATAAAACTCTTCAGTGGCCCTTCATTGTCCTAAAAACTCCTCATCTTGCCATGTAATTCCTTTCCTGTTCAGTTTTCCAGCCTTACTTCTCACCACTGTTCTCTTCCCACATTTCCTCCCAACCCATAGGCACACACACTTAGGCACATGCTCACTCTCTTCCTCCCTCCCCAATACGGCCACACTGAAACACTGACACTTCCCCCAAAAGCACCATGTCCTTGCCTTGGCTGACTTGAGTCTCACCTTAGTTGTCACTCTCTTAGAGATGCCCCTTAGGCTCCCAGGATGATGTTGGTGCCCCTACACTGTGTGCTCCCGTGACCCTCTGCCTACTGTAGCAAGTATTTTATGCTTTGCCTTAAGTTACTGTAAAGGCAAAGAAAATTTCCTTCCCCCTCTGAAGGCTCAAGTCCACTAAAAAAACTGACAGTAGATGGATTAACAGGAGAAAGGCACACAAATTTATTAATGTGTACATAGACATAGGAGTCTTAAAAATATGAGACTCAAGGAAAGAGTAGATGTTTGAAACTTGTATATCCTCTTCACAGGGGAGAGGCAAGTGGGCGATGTAGGCAGTTTTGATGGGTGATAAATGATTTTCAGGGGAATTGAATGAGCACAAAGAGCAGACAATAGTTTGTAAATGATTTTCTTTGGAAGCTGAATGGGCAAAGTTAAGGGAAGGTGAGGGGTGGAACTACACTGTGAACAATGGTTGTCTTATTCTGCAGATAAAGTCTCTTAGGTAATCTCTCAGAGCCACCCTCAAAAGACGAGTGTAAAGTCCATCCGGGCATGGTGATGACTTTTACTCTCTTCTCTTCTCCAGTGGTTCCTCTTTCCTGATTATTTAATGAGAAACCCTAGGGAAAAGGTCCTAACAATTGCATTTCTTTTGGAAGAAGTTTTCCTGAGTCAGATCAGGGAACTTCCAGAAAGAGCCCCTCCTGTGCTTGGGGGTGGGAGTAGGAAACAAGAGAAGGTTAAAAATGTTCTTGATTCTAAGACAGCTTTCTAAGGCCCTCCAATTTCCTTTAATTCACAAGTGCTCAACATGCCAAAGCACCATCCTTTGTAGTATCATTCTCGATGCCCCACTATGATCAAGTCTTTCTCCCTAGCAGACTGTCCTACCACACCTATTCTCTGTAGCGCTCCCAGCACTTAATACACTGCTTAGCACATAATCTACATTCTGGAAATAAAGAATGGCTCGGCCAGTGTGTAGAGCAGGAAAAATACCTTTTCGTCATCCATCCTAAATTCATGGTTGAGGCTGCCATAACCACCCGCAGATTAAGAAGAGAAAAGCACACAAACATACTTAATATACATTTTCCATGACATGAGAGCCTTCATGAGGAGATGAAGACTGAAGAAATGGTTCAACTTGTGATTTTCTTGCTAGGTCGGATGAAGAAGTGAATAGATGTGGAGAAATAGGTTTGGACAAAGGATATGATGTAATGGCAATAAACTGGGGGAAATTTTGCAAGGCCTGTTTGCTCAGATTCCTCTCTGTGACCTTTTGTCTTCAGAGATAAGGATGTTCCTTTCCACTGGGTATAGGGAGGGCATCTTTCACATGAGAGTGTTGTGATCTGCTTCAGGGGAAGGCTGCAAAATCCTTCCTAGGTTTTTATGACCTGCTTCGGGGGTGGGGCATGGGTGAGGGGACTGTAAGAGTGTCCTTCCTACTTCTGCTGTTTCCTCAAATGCTAAGGTACCATATTCTGGGGTAGTGTGCCCTGAACCCCATAAAGTGGATGGATAGATAAATAACATTTGGGAGACAGCTGTGAACCATGGAATTCAGGATCAGGGATTGCAGAAACCGCAGGGGGTTTCAGTGTAGGTCCGTTTGCCTGTTGCACAAAGATCCAATTATTGAGTCAACTGGGATTGCCAAGGAAACAAGGAATTTTTAACATGACAGATGTCTTGTCGGGAGAATGAGAGAAGCTGTCTCAAATTCGTCTCTCCCGACTAACGGAGATAATGGGCTTTTAAAGGAGGAGCCACATGGGTTGGGCAGGTCCTGGTGTAACTAACAAGGTGCTACCCACATTGGGGCAGGTTGTGGGGGATGGTGAATCTTGGTGTCAGGAAGTCTGCCCAGGAGCCTTCAGAATCTCAGCTCCTTTGTCTTGCAGAAAGCCCACCATTTCTGGGAAACAACTCAAAAGTTCAAGTAGTTAGTTAAGAAAGAGGATTCTATAGGGGTGTCAACGGAAAAAAGACCAAACTGTGTAAAGTAATTTTAAAGAGATTTACTCTGAGCCAAATTTGAGGACCATGACCCGGAGCCACGCCCAAAAGGTCTTGAGCAGTGGACTCCCTGAGGTTGGGTTACAGTTTGGTTTTATACATTTCAGGGAGACAGGGGTTACAGGTAAAGTCATAAATCAATACGTGGGAGGCATACTTGGTTTGGCCCAAAAAGG
>RJWJ010041027.1:0-13705 GCA_004363605.1 Indri indri | reverse complement strand
TATTTAATATATGTCTAATCTGACAATTATTACATGCTAATTAGGTGTAAATGTATCATAGAAAATATATCTTCTCTGGGTTTAATTAACCACATTGCAAAAACATCAAAATAAGGCTTAATTCATGTTTTAATCATCTTTTACGAATTACATATGATACGTATGAAAACTGCAAGCATCTCTAACTCTAATAAAAAAAGAATTACATATCTCACATTAAGTCTCAACATGTATTTCTTAAATTTCTTGTGTATCAAGTATCTACGATACAGGTTAACAGTGATTAGCATACAGCCCTCCTTGCCTTCAAAATGAGATCCCCAAATTTTCTCATCAGAAATTCGTAACATTAGGTGAAAAAGCAAGTATGGACAACTCCGTACTATATGCCATTTCATATAAAGCTCAAAAACAAGCAAAATTGAACTAGATATGGTTAAGACATGCATACATGTGTGATAAAACTATTTTTTAAATGCCCAGGAACGATGAACACAAATTTTGGGATAGTGGTGACCTAAAGGGTGGGGCAGGAGGAGGGACCCTGGAAGGAGACTTTGGTAGTTAGGAATGACGGCCGATGTAGGAGCCCCAGGGGTGCCATCGGTTAGCGTGTGGTACTTATCCAGAAATGACTGCTGATGTTCTTGTGCCAGGGCTGGGTGCTGGGTTCACAGCTATTTGTTCTATTGTTGTGCTTTGTAACATATATATATACCACATATATTTCCAAAAAAACTAAAGGAGAAAAATGTTTATTTCCATTGGAAATGCTGTCCATTGCTAAGACCAACAGTCAGGAAATATATTTTATCATTTGCCTGCATTGATTTATTACTAAAAGTTATATTTGCAGCCTAATATTATATCTAGAAAAGATATAGTGTACTTTTTTATATTGTGCATATTTTTTAAGAAAAACTGTTAGTTGCCAAGAATGATGTCAAATTTCAGCTCTTAGCCAACTTCTTGGCCAATTGGAATCTACTTCTGAGACATGTAAAACTATTTATCTTGCACAAAAATCTGGCAACTGCATTAAACACTTCTTCTGCTCATATTGATGTATTAGGTACCCCTAGCAACCCAATAAACACAAAATAACCTTAAAGATTGTCTTGAAAAGTCAGCTGATTCCATTATTATGGACATAGTTGTAATGAGACCTATACAATGCAGATGACTGATTTAATATCAGCATCCATAGTCTTTTGTTTTAATAAAGGCAGCAGACAATGAACATATGGAAACTGATCAGATATGGCCAATGTACAACTGCCTCACAATCTGCGGTATCCAATAATTTCTTGTTCAAGAATAATTTCATGTAAGTTAGCTGCGTTCAACCCACCCACTTCTTTTAACTGCCACTTTAAGCAAGTGGATGCTCCGACAGCGGGGTGCCACTCAGTGGGCTTGCAGCAGAGGAGGCAAGAGTGACTCAGATTGTAGGAGCGTCTTGTAAATCAGCCACACGGAGCACGGAGACATCCATCAGGGCGGTGTGCCCTTTCTCCACTGCTGCAGTCATGAAGTCATGGGCCTGCCAAGGGGCTAACATATTATTAAAATAAATCACCAGCCTGGAGACTTGTGTTTAAACACCAATTAACTCATAAGTAAATGGGAAGGAGCTGACTTGTCTCACCCAGAACGTTGTTTGGAGAAGTTGCTAAAATTACCACCCTGTTTTGAGGCCTCTGCTTTCATAGATGCCGAAACACCCAGAGAATAAGCGGTTAGAACATGTGCCTTAGAAGGCCAGGCTTAGACTCTGCTTACAAATCCCCTACCACCCAATTTTCCTCCACCAGGAAAGTTACAATTGGCTCAAGGTAGCTTCAATAGGAGGCTGAACTTTCAAGAGCATTAAATCCTCATTGATTGTTAAGTGAGAAAATCAAATAAATAAGTCACAGCCACCCGTTCTCTGGTTGCTTTCTTTGTTTCTGCACAAAAGCAGCTGTGGCAGTGGGAGCTTGCACAGGAATAAAAAACCTCACAGAGATTTTCCTGCCCTCTCTGCATTTAGTTCCCTTCCAGGCAGCTCACAGCGGCACACAAACTCACTCTCTGGGGGGCAAGACCTACAAACCACTCTAAATTCCTGATTGCACGCTGGGTCCCACGCAGGCTGCTTTTCGCACGGGCACACCAGGTAACTCAAGCCTGAGTAGAGGCTTCCTTGCTCAGCGAGCGTCATGCTCCAGTGCTACGTTCCAGCTTCAGTGGTTCCGTGGACGCTGAAGTCTTATTTCTCAAGGACGAAGGTGTCCCTGCAAAGCCTGCCCAGGGCATTCGAAGAGTCTTCTCTGAGATTGTTCTTGTTTCATAATGCTGAGGTATAGAAACTCATCCTCCTTGGCTTAGACACATTCTCCCTAGTTTTAACCGGGTCGCACTCAGAAGGCAGTCTCCGTCCCAAGGTCACTGACTCTGGCTCTGAGTAACGAGCTTTCCCCTGCCCACATGCTGTTCTTTCTCTGGATGACAGCTAGAGTTATAACTTGCATTTCAAAGGAGTCCTGCACGTTTAGTTGCCTGTCTCATTCATAAAAACCTGAGAGGCCCACAGATCAAGGGCTTTGCCACTAAATTTGGCTTGCATAGATTCCAACTTGCACAGACTACCATCAAAACAACTCAGACCTAGCTTGTAAGAAAACAAAAACACTACACTTGAGCTCTACACTGTCTCTGGTCCTAGTGACCTGCAGACATATTATTAAAACTCATGGCCTATTAAGTCATTGTTTTTTATCCTGCTTATCCAAAGCCATCAGGTAACAAATCATAATGTGAAGCCAGCCACATGGCCACAGGCCCAGTGGAATACATTCATTGACTCTGGCATTTCGCGCTGGCTTTTCTCCTATGGGAACAGAGACACCACCATGAGCAGTGATTCGAGAGGTGCCTCTCAAGGACGTCTTCCAGGATTGTGCTCCATCTCCTGCATCCAGCAGAGAAAGCGTGCTCCTTCTGGGGAGGGGCGCCATTAACAAATTAAAGGGCAAAACTGGTAAACAAAGGCTGTTGTTCATCATCCAGTACATGCTGCAAGGCTTTGATCTTCGTGTTATGCAAAGTAGGGTCAGGCTCTGCCTCTCCATCATCTACAGGACAGGCCCCAGGCACAGTGTCAGCCTGGCCAGCCCAGCCCAGAGTCTGCAGCTTCCTCAGAGGGAGAGACTGGAAAAAACACAATGGGACTGGTCTTCCTTGCCTGACTGTCTGGCTTCAAATTAGGGTTCAAGAATGCATGTGTCTACACTCTGCTCAGCCCTGGGCACAGAAAAGTGAGTCCTTTCACCATTAAGGGTTCCAGACAGCTGCCAGCAAACCCCTATGACATTGCTTCCTTCCTTACTTAAAGGGAATTAGCCTTAACTCCCTTCGGACAGAATCCTGCCATGCTACAGATGACTGTCTTGTCGCTCAGCCACTTTGCAGTTCTACATGCTGCTTTCTCATGATGGGATTCTTTTTGGCTTTAGCCTTAATGAGAAGTGATGGATGCATTCATCAGCTGTCACAGAGGTGATGCTGCCAAGAAGATCTAAAATCGAGACTTTGAAAGGATGGCGGGTCCCCCAGCAGGTGCATGTGTGTGTGCACATTTGTGTTGCCCTTTTTCTCTTCCTCTCCACCTTTCTTGATCATATAAGAGTATACACACTGGCAGCCCTCATATGATTTACCTCCTGCAGAGGTGAGGAGGTCCAGAACTGTCTCATTCCCTCACTCCATGTAGAGCAACAATGATATTCAACGTGGCATCAGTCCAGAGTGGCCAGTTTGAACACCAGGAAGGGCACTTGCAGCTAAATTAAAAAATCTCTTAGAGACTGTCTTGTCTCTAATACGGACAATAATTGAGAACATAGGAGTATAGAAAATAAGGTACAAGAAGCCTTATTTGAAATACTTTTTTGAGGGAAAAAAAAGAAAAAAACCTGAGTTGTTTTGAAATGAAAACTATTTTCTACACTAGAGCCTAATGTTTCCACCTCCATCAGCCTTCCTGCCCTGGTAGCCTAAGAAATGTCTGTGAACCAATAACATTTTCTCAGGGGATTTCATTACTGAAAGGGCTCATTAGGAAAGACATTAAAATACGAATTACCTCATAAACTATTTAGTTGTGTACCCAGTGGGAGTGTGCTTATTAGGGCCTGGGCTTTTCACAAATAGAGCTAATCAATTAAGCTTCATTAGAAACCGAAGGGGTCTCCAACAGAATGGATAAGTCAGGTACCATCTGCAAAAGGACTTGATAGGAAAGACCACCTTCTAGGACAACAGCTAAAGTTAATTACCGGCTTTGGGGTAGAGAAGGTAATTCAAATATTCCTGTCCTAGGCCAGAACCTCCTCGGGTTCAACAGTTCCTAAGATCAGTGCTTCTGACAATGTAAGGTGCCTATGAACCACCTGAGGGGCTTCGTAAAATGCAAGTCCGAGGTGGGGCTGGAGATTCTGCATTTCTGACAAGCTTCTGGGTGGTGCTGCGGGTCCAGGGACCCCACTTTGGGAAGAAAGGTCTTAGATTATTTAATTTAGCTGCAAGTGCTCTTCATGGTGTTCAAACTGGCTGCTACGGACTGATGCCACGTTGAACATAATTTTTCTTGTTGCTCTACACAGAGTGAGAGAATGAGAAAATTACATGCAGGCTGCTCTTGGAACTAAAATTTCTTTCCCCTCCTGTCACTACAGAATCTATTTTTGCTAATATCAATGATGAACCTCTCATATAACACTAAAAAAAGGGGCCCATTGCAAAATTAGCTTTGGATCTCCTTAGAGATCAACTTATAAAGGAAATCTTTTTTTTCTTTTCTTTTCTTTTTTTTTTTTTTGAGACAGAGTCTCGCTTTGTCACCCTGGGTAGAGTACAGTGGTGTCATCATAGCTCACTGCAACTTCAAACTCCTAGGCTCAAACAATCCTCCTGCCTCAGCCTCCTGAGTAGCTGGCACTATAGATGTGCATCACCATGCCTGGCTAATTTTTCTATTTTTGGTAGAAACAAGGTCTCGCTCTTGTTCAGGCTGGTCTTGAACTTCTAACCTCAAGCGATCCTCCCACTTTGGCCTCCCAGAGTGCTAGGATTACAGGTGTGAGCCACCACACCTGGTCCCTACATTGTTAACAGTAAGATGGAAGAGTAGAGATGGCTTTTATCTTCCCCCGAGAATGAGGAAAAGTTTAGCCAGGCTCTGCAAATTCACACCAAGGCACTGAGCTGAGGATAGTGAGCAGAAACACCCAGCTGGACTTCCTACAAGAAGGGTTGAGAAGGCTCTTGGAGGAAGCACATGTTCTTAGGCAAATGGAGGGAGCAAGAGTGTCCTATGTAACACTAAATTGTTAATCCTGAAAGCCTTGGACTTAGCTGTTCTAGCTGGTCTCTTAGAAAACAGCAACATTCCCTGCCTCACTACTCATGCTGCTTCTTGAAGGAAAACATCAGCATTGCACTGCAGGGGTAAGAAGGAAATCTCTCTCCTGGCTAGATGGCCCCAGCCCATTGCTAGAGCAGCAGCATGCTCCAGAGGTACAGATCATCTGCTCTGTTATGGTAGAAACGGGTTTTTAAAGTTCACGGCCGCAGCCACTGGCTGCGATGAGGAATGCCTGTGCCTGTTCAGTTGTCAGAAGAGAGCTGGATACTTCTAACAGGGTCACAGCACTGACACAATACCAAAGACCTCAGGGTATTCTGACCCTGGCTTACAAAGAGGGGCATGAGACCCCTTCCCAAATCCTGGGCTAGTCTCTAGGTCATCACCTAGCACCATCTAGCACCAAGGCCGAGAATATGGCCCAATAAGAGCAAGCATCCTATTGAGCTACGAATGTAAAGATATGGCACAAGGACCTCAAAATCCATTCCTGGCTCAGTGGCTGTCACTAATAACAAGGTGATGACTCAGGACATGTATTCCCTCCCCCAACCCCTGTTAACAATCATGCTCAGTCCACTTCCAAGAACACTTGAGTACTAGGTGTTTGCCATAACGTGGTTGAAAGAGTGACGGGACTGACATATGGACACCTTTCGCCTTCCTCTACAGAAGTGCTGGGATCCGGGTGGAGCAGGAGAGGTGCCCGGGGCACAGGGTCTAAGGAGATATTCACTCTGGAAGTCATGCACATGCATCGAGTGCAAAGTCAGCATTCATGCAGCCCTGCCAGCGAGAGCTTTCTTAAACTGGTACCCTGGGTACCTCTCTCGCCTGCTGTCAGCTTCAGAAAGGAACCAATCTGCAAGCGACTGTATTTATGAAGGGAGAGCTCTTCATCGGGAAGGCCAACCCAGCACAGCCAGGCTTTAAAGATTCTCACAGCACTTCCACTGGAATTCAAGACTGCCTTTTGCAAAGGCAAATCATAGGGTCCTGGTCAGGTTTTTGTTTAAGATTTTAAGACTTAAGTAATCTTCAGATTTACTTTAGGAAGCTGTTATGGGCTGAATTATGTTCCTCTCCTACCCCTATACCAAATTCCTATATTGAAGTCATAACCCCCAGTATCTCAGAATGTGACTATAGTTGGAGACAGGACCTTCAAAGGGGTAATTAAGGTAAAATGAGGTCACTAGGGTGGGTCCTAATCCAATATGACTGATATCCTCATAAGAAGAGGAGATTAGGACACAGGCACACACAGAGGGAAGACACTGTGAAGACCCAGGGAGAAGGTGGCCGTCCACAAGCCAAGGGGAGAGGCCCGGAACAGATTCTTCCCCCTCAGTCCTCCAAAGAAACCAGCCCTGCCGACACCTTGATCATGGACTTTCAGTTTCCAGAGTTGCGAGACCATAAATTTCTGTTGTTTAAGCCACACAGTCTGCAGTACTTTGTTATGGTAGCTCTAACAAACCGAGACAGATATAAATTAATAGTTTCCTAATGTCTACTTCCCCAGGGCTTCCCCCTCCTCTTTTTTTTTTCAAAAATAGCCTTGAATCACTATGGACAATGAGCCATACATAACACCTCACAGTCTACACTGTCATCCAGGTCTCAACTCTCGTTTAAAGAAAGCAAAACAAATCACAAAAGCAACAGTCTGTGGCACTGGCTAGAAAATTCCCAAGCATAGAATGGTAGGTGAATGAGGACTGGCGGGTAGTAACTTATGTTTTAAGGAATCATAGATACAGTTTGGAGGTAGGCTCAAGTGTCAGACAGTGTGGGCATTATTAACGATGAGTAGGAGATGAAGGGCTTGCCCTCCTTCTCGTATGAAGTAAGCATAGAGCTTTGCTTCAGTCAGTTCAGCCCTTGCATGGGGTAGATTTAATCCTTCTGTAGATCATCTCCCTCACTCCTATCTCTGGGTTCCCTGCTAAAAAGAGTTAATTGTTCAAACATGAAAAAGTTATAATATATCAATCGAATATGAGACTAGCACGCTGTGGCTATTTTTAAGGGCTATGAAAATGTTCGTATCTTAAGGTGGTGGGAGATGCAGGTCCTTGCTAACAAGGAATCCCAGGGACACTGATTTCTACTGTCACATGATCATCATTTCTGGTTTCTAAATCCAGCAATGGTGCAGGAACAGCCATAATGGAGCTCACAGGAATAATAGAGGAGAAAGTTCAAAATGCACTTAAATCCTGTGGTATTGAGCTATCTTAAAAGTAATGCATCTTGACTGATAAATGTTCATTCTACAAAAGGCTGTTCCAGGGATGGTTTCAGGGACAGAATCCCCTCAGAGAGAATGTGTTTCCTTTCCTTAACCCTGAATTCCAGGTGGCTGCTTCCACGGCCAATAAAAAACATTGTCCTCGGGGACGGTGGGATGGGGCTGGGGGGTGGACGTCTGTCCTATACTACTCCATTCTTCTGTCAGCACATGTAGGGAGACTCCTTCAGATACACCATGGAATAAAAGGCTTTTGTGGGCAGCCCTGGGAAAGTAACCATCTCTGACATTTCTTGTGAGGAAAACTGTGTTTTGAGTTCTGAATGACTGACTTTTAAACACACTTTGGGAACACCACCCCTGAGTGGGAGTCCGGGACTGCCTTTAATAGAATTGTTTGCAGAAGATCTACCTTGGAGTTCTAGGGTAAACATCGTAAACCTTTTGAACTACGCTCAATTCCACAACATTTTTGGTAACTCAACAACCTTTAGTCCCACAGACTAAATTATTATACTAAATCAGTTCATTTAACAAGTGTGTAAAAAAAAAAAAAAAATCCCTGCATATCCATAATGTTTATATGTTCATAATGGGTTCTTAGGTCCTGAAGAGCTAAAAACATAATATTCAGATAAAACATGTCCTTTGAATTTTACCTGCCTGAATAAATATCAAACTAAATTTAATTAAATTTTAACCAATTACATGCCAAGTGACAATGGAAAAAAAATTCCCCCTTTCTTTCAAACAGTTCATGCCATTTTTCCAACTGCATTTCTATTTTCCAAAGAGTTACATGAGTTTCAATAGAAGGATTTTCCACCGGAAGTGGATGAAGATACAAGCCTCGCTTACCTCACTTCAGAGGAGACTTTAAATAGTGATCTAGAAAACTGTTTCATCCTTTATTTTGCTCATCATTTTGCACAATTTCTAAATATCTGTTGTCAACCTCAGTCTCAGCACACGTTACCATAGTTTTTGTTAAGAAGATATTTCTGTCATTCTTTTAAATCCTTCTCTTCCTGAATGACTGGGAGAATTCCTTCCAAAGGATTTCTGTGACTGAGTTTTCCCAAACAACAAAGAACATCATAACCCCAGCAATGGAAGACCAAGTGGCTTTTGTGCTAGGCAAGACCTCAATTGCACTTTACAGACACTCCCAGCAGAGGAAAAACACCAAACAGAAAAGAAAAGTGGTCACCGAACAGACTCCGCTACCAAGAAATCTGCCTGGAACTTTACCATTCAGAGAATATAATTTATATATGTCCACAGTCATTTCCTGACACTTTCATTGGATCTGCCTGTTGTCTACCCCATAACTCACCTAGAACTGCTTCCTAGTTCCCTCACCTTTTGGTGCACAAAAGCTGCTTTTACAGACATCTCCAGCTTCCAAACTACATATCAGCCAGTGATTTGCATAATCCTTAACATCCCCACCCCCAATCCTTTCTTCAGCCACCTAATGCAAACAAGATCTGGCTCAAACTTCCCTAAACTAATCCATCTAACACCATTTAGAAGAGAGACTATTCCATGTAAGTTGGCACAGCCAAATAAGATCTCTGTTGTATAAAGGGGAGTCTCAGTAGAAAGACATTAATGAATATGCCAGCGGGGAGAGCCTCAGCTTCCCAGTTGCTTGCTGGACCCTAATGCTGTAAGAACTTTGGAAACTTGAATTTTTTTTTTTATCTAGGGTAAAGACTTTAACTCCTCCTCCCTGACTGAATCCCTGTCTGGAGACCCAGATCACAAGCGACAACTTGACTGAAGACTGTCCTGATGCTCCCTCCAAATTCTCCTTCTCCACAGTCACTGCTTCACGCTTGAAGTAACAGTCTGTCCTCTAAACTCAAATATACCTTTTTGGTCATTTTTTCATGATCCCTACCTTGCCCATATATATGTACGTTGTTTATAAGCTGGGACTGTGTCTTATGCATCTTTGTAAAACTCACAGCCTAGGGATAAAAAAAAAATGCTTCTTGAATAAATAAATACACACATTTTCAAAAATAACTTTTATAGATAACATTTTCATGCTATTTTCTCCTAGTATCTCTAGGCTTCATCACATTCTGTTTATTTTCCCTGGAAAACCTTCCCCTCCCACCTTTCAGATCGGCTTAAACTAGCATTGTTGAATAGAAATTTCTGTGCTGATGGAAATGTTTCTCATCTGTGCTGTCCAATATGGTAGCCACATGGACCTATTGAGCACTCAAAATGTGGGTAGTGGGACTCAGAATCAAATTTTAAATTCTATTTTTATTTTAACAAATTTAAAATTTAAATAGCCACACATGGCTAGTGGCTACTGCTTTGGAGAGCCCAGGACCTTGACTCATCTGAGAAGTCTTCCTGGAGAGCCACTCTGGAGATCTCACTGCCATTGCTATGAAGATGGATTAGCCACTTAGCTCTTTCTTGACTTTATCATAACATTTATAACAACATACTTAGGTGTCTATTTATTTACCTGATTTCCCCATTGGACTATAATTTCCTAAGGCTTAAGTTATATCTTTTTCACAGGTGTATCTCCAAGAACTGAGTGTAATATTGGCATTTTGAAAGTGCTCCATGAAGATTTTTGGAGTAAACGGATGAATGAATGAATTGATTGCTCAGTGGACTGCTTGAGACATTTCTTCATATTCGATAAATCTGCAAAACGGATCTCTTGGAACAAAGTAAGCTTGGAACTAAAAAATGAATGGTGGTGATGTGATAAATTATCTGTGTCTAAGGAGCATAGGCAGCTTTGTAACTTATCTTTCCTCACGAACTCAGACCCTGTCTTCTGCTTCACCAGAACTTAGGGACAACTCACTTGTAGACCCCCTGGTCATTAAGCCATGACTTTATCCAGATTCACTCGTTAAGGAAATTCCCAGGAGATAAAGTTCCTTGCAATGATGGAGTGAGATAAACATGCTTTTTACTATGATCCCATGTTCTCACATACCCCATACTGGTCTACAGAACAGCTGGACTCATTCATCAGATTTGAAAATAATCAAGTTTTCACACTCTGTTATCGTGGATATGGTTGTTTCAAAGGGTGTGTTGGCAAAGAGCCTACTTAACCATGTCCCAGAGACCCATACACCTCCATCCAAGAGACTGCGGAACTCTATCTCTTTTGCTAGCATTTCTCCCAAATACACTTGCAGAGCATAAGCTCTCATTCAAACCAAAAATGATCCTAGGTGTTTTGGAAAAAAATAAATGCCAAAGTTGGCATGGCACTATTTACGTCATTTAAGGGCACATAGATAGTTAAGTCTCAGGGCTAGACATATTCCAAATATTTGTGTAATTTAAAGTAATTTGTACAGACACAGTAAAAGTCTATTTTAGGTAATGGAATTTAATATATATTTCTTGGTGAGCCCTTAATCTTCTGTGTAAGTTTAGCCCTAATATTTTAACATTAAAATATTTAATGTTATATACATTTTTATATGCATATGTTTGTGAACTAACAAGACATAAAACAATAACATGTATTTAAAATTTAAAAATACACTGCCCTAAACTCTATTTTCTAAAATAAGTTTTTAACTATTTAAAAAATTATGAGTCATCTTTACTTTTATGTATTTCAATTAATTGGTGAATTCAAAATAACAGCTGTACAACTCCCATGGGTTTCTATATCCGAGTCTCTATAAAGGGCACAATAACTTGGTCCATTAATCAAAACTAGCAGTCGAATTCTAGAACAGATTTTTACCATATCTTTGCTGAATGATCAAAAGTAAGTTATTTAATCTCTCAGTTTTGATGTTCTTCTCTCTGAGACTATGAACCTTATACAAGAATATTTTAAGGAACATGAATTAGACCAGTAAAAGAAAGAAGTATCCTTTAAAGCAGGGGGGGAAAAAAGGAAAGAAAAATATATAGAGAGAGAAATTACTATGTGCTAAATGATTTCTCTGCGTTCCCTTATTTACTCTTCAAAAATTGTCCCCATTTTATAGATGTGTAAGTGAGGAACAGAGAGATGGAGCAACCAGGTCATGCAGCTAGGATCTCAAGCCAGGCAGTTTGAGTCTATGTTTTTATTTTCAACCAATGTGTTATCCTGCTTCTCAAAGAGAGAAAGAGGAAAGAACAACAATAGCAACAATAAACAACCTTATTCTTAATTCCAGTCTGAGGCTGTGGTTCCCCTAAGAGGCTAGCCTGGTTGTCTAGGTGAAAGGTGTGAAAATGTTCTGTAGATCTTAAAATATGAGCTGGTGGTCACTATTAACATTATCATTAAGGATACAGAGACTTGATATTTTCCAGTTTGACACTCATGGTTTCAAATATTAAAAATGACCCCCAAATTCCATGACCTATAGTAACTTCAACTTCTATTGGGGTACAGATTTGAGCTGCATTTGCTACAAAGATTTGCATGGGACCAGGACTGGGGACAGTCTGGCCCTCCATCCAGGGCCAGGGTTACAATGTGGTTTTGTTCTCTGCTTGTCCCCCTGGGAGCTGGGGAATGGTGTGTTACCTGCACAGGTTTGGGGATTCACAACAGTGCCAGGAAAAACTCTAAGGAATGTCAGGGGTCTGCTATTAAAAAAAAAAAAAAAGAGGCTAAGTACACAGTTGGCACTGATAGTTAATGTTTGCTGAGTAATTGCTACTGCTGCCATACTTCCACCCTGACTGGAATCCAGTCACCATGCTGTTCTTAGGGGACTGGTGCAAAGACCCAGCATGTAACAGTCAGACCCTCCTTTAGAGTCACTAGGAATGTGGGCTCTAAAATCAGAGCTGGGTTCAAATCCTTAGTCACACAGTAAGCGCACACTAACATGGCCCATGATCAGTTCTCAATGCATGTTTGATATTATTACATAATTAATTACTCATATTCACTCATTTGACAAATAGATATTTTGTAGCAACCATGTGCCAGGTATTCGGATCCCTCCCCTCAGGAAGCCTAGAACTAGTAAGGAGGTTACAATCTGGTTATCAGAGGACTCACTCAACTTTAAATTACTGCTCCATCAATATCACCCTATGGGACTTAAACTGCTCATATTTTCTGTTTAATTTTCTTGCCTGAGAATGGAGTCAGCAACAGTTAACCATCCAGTAATGATGACAAAATTTAACCAATGTAAACCCATATGCTCACACAGTGATTAGTGAAATGAAAATGGTCAAAGGTTGGTGTGTTACAAACAGGGTAAGAGTAGGATCCATATAATTCTACCTCAGAAAATTGTAAATGACACAAACACATACCTTTGGTTTATTTAAGATACTTAGGTAGATATTTAAATAAACAAAGGTTTGGTTAGACAAACATAGAAAATGTGGAAGAGCTATATTAATAGTCCCAGGGAAGCCAATATTTTTGTAATAAATAAATTGAATAACTACAAAAATCAGAAAGCTTAAGGTTAGGAAAGAAAAAAAAAAACTTAAAACACTGCTTCCAAGCAAGAGTGATGTAAAACAAATAAACAAATCCACAAAAAACCAGAAAAGCTACTAACCATGTTTTAACGTATGCATTTAGTCTTAGAGAACAAACGTATAATTAGTAAAGTAAGGTGGTACGACTGATTAATTAAGAATTTGAAGAATGCAGCAGAGGGAGGACAATCTGCCTCACTGTTAGTTCCCCAGATTCTGGTACTAACTCGAATTAAGAAAAGCTGCCTTGGCCGGGCGCGGTGGCTCACGCCTGTAATCCTAGCACTCTGGGAGGCTGAGGCGGGCGGATTGTTTGAGCTCAGGAGTTCGAAACCAGCCTGAGCAAGAGTGAGACCCCGTCTTTACTAAAAATAGAAAGAAATTAATCAGACAACTAAAAATACATAGAAAAAATTAGCCGGGCATGGTGGCGCATGCCTGTAGTCCCAGCTCCTCGGGAGGCTGAGACAGGAGGATCGCTTGAGCCCAGGAGTTTGAGGTTGCTGTGAGCTAGGCTGATGCCACGGCACTCACTCTAGCCCGGCACTCACTCTAGCCCGGGAAACAGAGCGAGACTCTGTCTCAAAAAA
>RJWJ010041026.1:0-13780 GCA_004363605.1 Indri indri | reverse complement strand
GCGTGCAGGACATGGAGTGAGCGAGGCGGGTCTCTCTCTCGGACAGCTCACCGTGTAAGAAAGGAGATAAACCACACCACAGAAAGCCGCTGCACAACTGCTTCTGTGACAAGGGCCACAGAGCGGCCCAAAGAAAATGCCATAAATCAGAGAAGGAGAAGGTTGAGTCCTGTAGCCTTCCAGTGACATTTCACATGGGAGGTGACATTCTGGGTGAGGTTTTAGGGAAGGGGGAAGTCCCGGGGAGCACATCCCGGGCTTAGGGAAGGACACCCTTCCATAGGGAGGGGGAGCGGGAGGTGTATTTGGGGGGAGGAGGGCACCTTATTTGCTTGAAGGGTGGGACGTGTGGGGCGTCTGTCTGTCTGTCCATGCAGGGAGAGAGGCAGGGATTCCTGAGAGGTAACAGACACTCTCCCCTCCTGTGACAGCAGTCCGAGCCCTGCACTGCCCAGGGACCCAGCAGAGCAGACAGAAAGGAGGGTGCTGGAGCATCCTGTCCTACTAGGGATGTCCCGAGTCAAGGGGGCTCCTCAGCCCCCACTGCCCGTCCTGGCTGCGAGTCCCCCAGAAAGCAGGTGGAATGGGAGAGGGACACTGGGACACCATGACACAGCCCAACACGCCACTCCATCCGGTTGTCAGGCAGGCTGTGAAAGATGCCAGGGGAAGGTCATTGAGGGGCCGCAGCTCCGAGCTGGGAGCTGGGACCCTGGCTGCCCTCTGGCTTAGTCCCTGGCCACTGTGCCTTTATGTCAGCCACTTTCCCACAGAGGGAGGTCTCTGAATTCTTGAATGACAATCTTTTCCCTTCGAATGCCTAACCCATCACAGATAAGAGCAAAGAGCTCTGAGAAGCCGATCTCATCCCTGACCTTGAGAACACCTGGAGCTCCCTGTCCCCAAGGTCCCCCACCCCCCGCACCCCGCCTGCTCTGGCATTTCAGTCCCCGAAATAGTCCTGGCCTGGGGTGGTCAGAGCCTGAGGCTCAGCGACCTCTGCATGGCCGCGTGGCCGCCGGGTGTGCGCTCAGGCCCCTTTTTGCAGAGCTGCCAGGTGGGCGCCCCGTGCACCCCTGCGCCATCCTGTCTTGGAATGAATCTCCCCTCAACTGAGAAAGGGGTTCGGTGTGTCCTCCCACTGGCAGGACGGGAGACGCTGCCCTGCCATGTCCCCGAAGCAGGACACAGACCCGCTCCCCAGGGAGGTCTGGATGGGGGCGAAATCAGCCAGCTGGCTCTGTGGTCCGGTCCTGCCCCTCTGTCACCACGTGGAAGGGGAGAGAGGAGAGAGGGACAGAAGACGGGCACTGGCGGGGGAAGATGGAGGCGCGCGGCGAAGCAGCTTCCCTCCTCCCCGAGTCGGGAGCGATTAATCCACAGGCGCTTTTTTCCACTGAGCTGTGAGCGCGGCGGGCTGAGTGCTGCCGCCACTGTCACCACAGATGCACCCAGCTGTCACTCTGCTCGGTGTTCCTGGCGCACACGCGCGCTCTCCTCCCTCTCCCCGCTCTTCCCCCTCCTCTGTCGCCCTCTGTCCCTGCCGCTTCCCTTCGCAGTTTGTGGTTGACCCGGCGCCCCGTCCCCTCGTCCCCCTCCCTGCAGCGAGCTATACGCTGCCGGCCCTGCACCTGGCCAGCGGGGACTCTGGCCCCCGGCCCTCTGCGCTCTGCCTGCCGGGGGCGCCTGGGTTTCTCCTGGGATCCCAGGAGGGTCTCGCTGGAGGGCCAAGAGCCACCTGATTGAAGGCGCTTGCAGTCAGAGTGAGGAACGGTGAGTGCGGAGCGGAGGGTGGGAAGGAATGAAGGGTTGGGGGCACGGGGTGGCCGGGCATGGGAACTGCGGCGGTGTCTTTGCCCTGCATGGATGGGCTGCGGCTGCCTCCTGCCAGGGGCAGTTGCTGGGGCTGGGGAAGCTGCTCGGAGATGCTCGAGCATCCCAAGGGGACAGAACGCTGGGGACAGCTGTGGACTCAGCTGGGAGGGGGCAGGGAGGCAAGGGGGGGGAGGGCAGTGATGCCGCCAGCCAACAGCCCTGGGTGGCACAGAAGCAGCCAAGAGCCCTGCGCTGTTTGCATGCCCGGCACAGACCACCCAGGGGCTGGGTGCCGTGGGGAGGGGCGGCCTGGCTGGAAGAGAGGGAGGCTGGAGGGGCAGGGTGGAGGACCTCGCTGTCTGAGGCTTGAGACTGGACCCCAGGTCTGGGCCTCTTTACAGGTTGCCTGGGGTTGGGGCTGCTGGCCCGTAGGTGGCTGTCCTTGGACGAGGGTGCAGCGGGGCCCTTCTCCAGCTGGACATGGGTCCACATAGCTGTGGGCGAAGCCTCGTAGGTGGGGGCGAGGCTGGGAGTGGATGAAAGAGAGGAGCCCTGTGGCTCTTCCTCTCGGCCCGAGGGCACCGGGGCCCTGGGCTTGTAAGGACTCACTGGGGTCCGGTCGCTGGACACGCAGCCCTCCATCCACAAAGGGGTGAGGACACCTTAGTGGGGCCGTGCACTCAGCTGGGGGTGCTCGGCCAGGCCATGCCTACCTGGCCTCCTCGCCCAGGGAGCGCGGCACCCCTGACTTGGAGCCGGGCAGCCGCCCTCCGTCCCCGGGCCCACTCCCACGTGCTGCGGAGAGGCCCGTGGGGCTGGGAGTCTGAAGTTCAAATTCCTGCACCTCCCACAGGTCTGGGGCTGGGTTCCAGTTGGGAGGTGATGTTGGCAGCTGGCTGTCAGGGCTCAGTGGCAGTGCCTCTGTGTGACTCAGATTGGCACCCCTGGTGCTTAGATAACTACACGGGGGGAGGGGCGAGCGTGAGGAGCCGGGCAGAGAAGTCCAGCTGGTGGGGAACCCCAACTGTGAGCTGCCAAGAAGAGCCCGGCTCTCCCACCCCCACCGCCCCACCGGCAGAAAGTCTCTGGTGCTGCCAAAAGGGTGGGCCAGGGAGCCAGGCCTGGGGCGGGGGAAGGGTGGAGAGGAGGGTGCAGTCTGTCCCCCGTGGGTGTCCCTCCTTCTGCCCTCAGTCAGGCCTCCCCTGGGCCCCGCCTGGGCCACCGCCTGAGCGCAGCTCTGGGGCGCAGTGGACGCCTGGCTCGCTCCGGCAGAGGCAGCTCCGGTGAGGAGACGCCAGGGGCTTTTCTGCTCTGCTCCCCAGAGGGTCCGTTTGGGATTGGGAGTATTTGACAAGGAAACGAGGGTGCAGGAAGCAGGGGGTGAGAGCGGGGCATGTGTTTCAAAATGAACCAGGAGGGTATATGTCTGTTCCAAGTACAAATATAGAGATTTTTAAAAATCTGCTTCCTTGCTGCCTGGGCAGTGCATATTACGGGGGTGACGGGGGGTGGGGGAAGAGATCTGGACGCGCAGACCGGCGGTGGCAGGCGGTGGCCCAGCCTCGATGGCAGTGGCATCCTCCTGTGTCCCAGCCACACAGAATCCTGGAGCCTCTTCCACACTGGGCTTGGGCTCGGGCCACCCACAGGCCTGGCCCTGCTTCTCTCCAGCCCGCTGCACAACGAGACGGGTGGCAGAGTGGACCTGGAAGGCGCTTTTGCCCCCGTGTTCTGTGAGTCTGCCATGCTGAGGGGTGCAGAGGCCTCGTCCTGAGTCAGGGAGCTTTGACCCGGGAGACAGACACCAGGGAGGGAGCTCGGCAAGGCCAGCATGAGGGCTCGGAGTCAGAGTCACTCGACGTGGAGGGACAGACACGGGACAGACATGCAGGAGAAGCAGCGAGGAAGGGCCAGGACTCCAGGCCTGCGCCGGAGGCTTCTACTGGAGTCCGAGCCAGCCCCGCCCGAGGCCAGGGCTCCCCCGTCCTGGTCCTACCCCAGCAGGGAGTCAGCGGGGGCTGCTGCACCCCCGCCCCCACCCCGGCCTCCAGGGGCTCCCTCAGCAGCGCAGGTGGCAGCCTCCTGTGCCATCACGGCCCCCCCAGCCTGGCTCCCCCGAGCCCCGCCCGCCCACCCTCACCTGGGCGCACACTCCCGGCCAGAAAGGTTTCTAGAAAGGCCCCTTCCCCCACCAATAAGATCTTGGCAAAGAGGGGAGGCTGGCGGTGGGGAGGGGACCTGGCCTGCACCTCGGTCCAGCAAGTCACAAAGCTGTTTCCTCGTCAGTGTGGCAGGGAGGAGAACAGGCGTTTCCCCAGCCCCCAGGAGGCAGTGGGTGAGGCAGAGGGCGCGGGCTGTGGAGCCCCCGGATGGGAGGCGCAGCTCCTCTCCCGCCTCTGCCTTTGCTGCGCGGCGAGGCGGCCACTGGGTTAGGAGCCGGACGGCCGGGGCTCCAAGCTGCGGCCTCGCCTTTGCCTAACCTGAAGCTAGATAGTTAATTTACATTGCCTCAGTTTCCCCACCTGCAAAATGGTGGTTAATAAGAACGCTGCCTTCAGAGAGCTGTGAGGATTAAGAGCACTATGCAGGTGTTTGTGATGTGCGGACTGCTTCTCCCCACGCAAACGCAAACGCTTCTTAAAGGATGCCCCCAGGCAGCTGGCGCCTGGGCCCTGGTGGCTGCTTGCCTGGCTGGGAGGGCCTAGCCTAGTACTTCCCGAACTTGCACATGCGTCCAGATCGCCTGGGGATCTTGTTAAAATGCAGATTCTGACTCAGTCAGGCGGGACCTGGGCCTCCGCATTTCCAAGGGACTCCTGGCTGGAACAACACTGGGGGGCGTGGCCCGCACTGCGAGCAGCAAGAGCTGGCGTCTAAGCCTGGTCCTGGTTCCCGGCCCCCACTCGCCTGCTTTAGCTCCTCGCTCTAGTCCCCAGTCCCGGTTCTCTGCTGCCGAGGAGGCCCAGGGACCCCATGAGGACCCAGCCCCTTGTCTCTGGTCTCCCTGTCTCTGGGACTGGGTCAGGCGCAGGTCCAGCCTCCAGAGCTGGCGAGGCTGTGGGACCCGGGCACAGGAGATCATTTTGTCCCCCATTCTGCACCCTGGGCAGGGACTTCCCTCCCAGACTGTGTTAATTTATTTCAGCAGTTGCCAGTGCCTGCCACGGCAGCTGCTCTCCAAGCGTCCCAATGTAGGTCACCCCCTTTCCTAAGGAGGCTCGGCTCTGCTGGGGGTGGGGAGGGGTCCTTTGGTTGGAGACGTGTTGGGAGACGGAAGGCTAAGGGGCTAGGAAGTACCGGTTCCAGCCCACATCTCCCTAAGGGTCCTTCTGTGGTGCCAAACACACACACACACACACACGTATGATTTGTCCCTTTGTTCCCTACTGGGCATGCTGCCCTCCCCACTGTGGGGAAGGCCCCAGCATCCAGCAGGAAGTCCTAGGGGCTGATGGAGGCAGGGTCTGCCCAGAGAGCACAGGGCACATCCTCATGGATTGGGGGGGCCTTGTTTTTGTCACGTTCCTCCAGAAGATACCAGGATCAGCAGTGTCCTGCCACCTCGCAAGGCAACACCTGTGGGTCTGCACCATGGGGGCTTGCAGGCCTTGTTCTGCACGGTGACGTCCCATCCAAGGCGGGGGCTGGGGCGTCAGGGCCTGCCAGCAAGGCTGCCTCTCTGCTGATGGCCTGTGTGCTGGTCAATGCCTGGGCTCATAGTGGGGGTGACACTGAGGGACAGGAAAGAGTGGGGTGGAGGAGAGGAGCCTCAGGTGGAAACAGGCCTGAGCCTGGGGCAGGGGGCTGTCCTCTGCCTGTCCCTCTGCAGGAAGCCAGAGCAGTGGGGACAGAAGCCTGCTGTGGGGCTCCAGTCTCCACACGGCCCGGGCCTAGGCCGTGTCCTGGGCTAGGGACTGCCGTGCCGGTTCGCTCTAGACCTCACTTCCAGGCCGAAGGTGTCCGCTGTCTGCTAGGGGCTTTTGGGAACTTTGAGGCATCTCGCTCGGCTGCCCGAGTGTCAGCATTCGAGACGGGAGCACAGCCTGTAAGGCGCTGCATGTGTGTGTGAATGTGCGTACATGTGTGCATGTGTGTGCTTGTGTTAGCATGTGCCTGGCTGCACAGCTCTCTGCAGGTGTGTTTGCGTCACGTGCTGCGTATGGAGCTCCCAACACGTGTCTGGGAGGCCGTGAGTGCGCATCCCACCCCGTACACGCGTAAGCATCTCCCTGCGAGGGCTGCTGCTGGGTGACAGTCGCCGGGGCGTGACGAGCAGCCCCAGTCTCCGACTGTGCGACCTTGGGCAGGTCGGTCATCATCTCTGTGCCTTGGGCAGCGTTCACCTGCCTGTCTCACAGGCGCTGTGAGCTCCTGATACGAGGGCTATGGATTGAGTAAGAGAGGTTGTTCTGAAGGTCAGGGCTCGAGGGACAGTGCGCACCGACGCTGCTCCTGGGCAGGCCTGCGAGGGCCGTGTGTGTGGGCGGCAGAAGTAACCAGCCCACAGGCCTGTGACTGGGATGAGAAACAACCCGTGGGAGGCTGCTGGGGCCAGGGGCAGGCGGCCGCAGACCCGCTGCTGACACCCTGTCCCGGGAGGGGGCTCTGAGAGGGAGCAGGAGCCTCTGCCTGAGCCGCCGAGACAGGCGCGCTCGGCGGCCGGCTGCCTGCCCTCCGTCAGCCTGAGCGTCGTGGGAGTCCACCCACTGGGGACTGGTCATCGCTTTCAGACATAAGGAAACTGAGGCCCAGAGAGGTTAAGCAGTTGGTTTCAAGGAGCGGCCGACAAGGCCGGTGTCCCGCCCCACTCCCGGCCATGGGAGAGCAGTTAGAGAGTGACCACGGGGCGCACTCGGGGTCTCCTCCACCCCCGTGCCAGGAACTTGGATCCACCTAAAAGGCAGTGTGGGCCCCAGGGCTGCTCCCACGCCCACATCTGCACCCGGTTCTTGTGAGCCCTGTGCCAGCCCCTGCCAGGCCCGGCTCCCAGGGGAGAAAGAGCCACAGCTCACGCCCGGCGGGCCGCCCTCACGGGCCAGAGCCACCTGTCCTGTTCTCACTGAGCCCTGCTGTGACCCCTGAGGACTCCAGAGAGGGCAGGGCTGGGGGTGCGGAGGAGAGAAGATGGGGGACCCCAACGCCTGAGGGACAACCGCGGAAACCCTGAGATTTCTGAACCCAACACTGAGCTGCTGGCAGCTGCCTCCACCTCGTGGCCGTCAGCTTCGTGCTGCCAGGGCCTCCTTGGGCTCCCAGGATTAAACAGGCCTTGGGGTGCAGGGAGGCTGCAACCAGGACCCATGGGGGGGGTCAGACAGTGGGGCCAGCCGGGAGTCGTGGGCTGAGGGCCAGAGGGCGGGGGTGGACGTCTCTCTCCCTGCCCGGCCGCCTGGCGGAGGGGCCCCACAGTCCCCTGTCCCATCCCTCTGACGGCTGGCGGCGCGGAGGCTCTCAGCCACGTCTGGAAGGAAGTGGGAACCCCAGAGATGGGCCTCTGTCCCACTTAGGAGACACCGGGTGGGACAGACCCTAGGAGGGGCGAGTGCCCCCATGCCCTCTGGAAGGGAAGCCTGTTCTCTGCACCCCCGCCCCTCAGCCCTCCTGCGCTGTGATCTCACCTCTCCCGTGTCCCTGTTTCTCCCCGGCAGCTGCCGCAGCACGGACCCCTGAGCTGAGGAGTCTTACAGCTGGCAGGAGACAGAGAGCCACGATTCCCCTCCAAGGCTCACACCCAACCTCGGGCAGACGCCGACAAGGGCGTGGTCCCTGCCTCTTCCGGGCCATGGTGAGCGGCGGCAGGGCTGGTGGGACTGGGACCGTGTGAGGGAGGCCTGTGGGACAGGCCAGCTGTGGCCTGGGACCTCACCGTTCACCCCAGAGAGATGTCCCTCAGTTTCCCCACCTGTGACACGGTGTGTGGGGGGAGGAGCTCAACCAAGGAGACCACGTTGCTATGGAAACAAGAAGAGCGGGGCGAGGCTGGGTGGGACATCGGAGGGGGCTCCAGCACAGAGCCCACCCTGGGGAAGCCAGGCCTGCCTGGGCCCCCGCGAGAGGCCGGGTTCCTGGCCTTCCTCCTCTCCCTTGCTCCTCTTCCTCCCCGGCCCAGGGAACAGGAGAGGCCGAGGAGGGCTGTAAAGAGACACCCGGCCCCTCCCTGACCCCGTGGGCTGCTCATTGCTCTCTCCCGCAGGACTGACAGGCGCTGCCCCCAGGGCTCCTCTCTCCCCAGAGCGCCAGCCGAGAGCCGAGGGCTTCACTATGCTGGCGCCAGGCAGCGGCCCCGAGCAGAGGACCAGGCCTGCCCTGCAGTGGCGGCAGGTCTCCTGTGAGTATGACCCTGGGCACGGGGAGGGCACGGCAGGGCAGGGGCCGGGGCAGGTGAGCACAGCAAGGAGTGGGGCTGGTCTCAGGCTGTGGGCAGGTCTAGGACACACTTCCTGGGCGGCCCAAGCGGACTTCCATGGCAGCCAAGGACGGAGTCACCGCTGGGAGCTTTAGTGGTCAGACCAGGAGTGGGAGACCAAGACAGCTGGTTCTGTCTCCCCAGGTAGGTCCCTGTGTCCTTCCCCGTGCTTTGGGCTCCCTGCTAGTAAAAATAAGAGAATGGCCAGGCCTCCCGCTAAGTAGAGTGGACGGCGGAGCCTGTCCCATCTGAGTATAACCCACCGGCTGGAGCGGGGCAGTCCCACCTCTCCCCGCCCCACAGACCCAGCCGCCCTCTCGTTTCTTGTGCTCTTTGAGCCTCAGTCTTCCCCACTCTACCTGCGGGAACCCGCGGGCTCCGGATGTGGTGCTGAAGAGCCCTCAGGGACTGGGGCAGCCGCTCCTCCTGCACACGGGAGGAGTCCCTCTACCGCTCGTAAAGGGGCATAAATGCTAATGCAGGCAGCCCGGGGAAGGTGTCAGGGTGAAAGACGCCCTGAAAATTCTGTTTATCTGAGGCAAAAGGACGAGACTGACAAGGGCTGGGTGCCCAGGGCCACGTGGTGAGAGATGAGAAATGGTCCCCCCGGGGCAATTCTGCCTTGACCTGTCCCCTGGCCACGCCAGCCCTGCGACCTGAATTATTCACCATGTGAGAGGGGCTGATCCCCGAGAGCTCAGGTCTCCTTTCAACCTCGTTCTAGAACCATGCGACACTTCGCAGCGCAGGATGATGCATTCTTGTCACTAGAGCCGAGTGCCACTCTGAGTTTCCTGGGGTGGGGGGCAGGCAGTTGCCCCTTCCAAAGCGCTCTCTTCCCACCCTGCCACCCGCCCCTTCCCTGGGAGGGCAGGCGGCTTCTAGTCATGTGGAGCCTTTTGTGCGGGAAGGTGGATGGACCGGATTCTGGGGGACAGTAAAGTCTGAGGAACGCTGGTTTTCGATGGCCTGGGGCAGGCTGACCTGGCAGCAGGGGCCCTCAGAGGTGTGAGAGGGTGAGAGGTGGCAGCGGGTGACCCCAGGTGGCTGGAAAGGGCTCCAGTTGGCTTCCGTGACCACACCTGTGCTCATTTCCCGTCAAGAGCAAAGGGGCTCGGGTGTCAGCCGTGCAGGGTCTGTCAGCTGTCATTGAGCCTCCAGGCAGGGGAGGGTGAGAGTCTCGTCCTGCTCTTTCAGGCCCCTCCCTTTCGGACGTCAGACACCCAGTCAGCTACTGGACAGAAACTCAAGACTGTCCATCCAGGCACCCAGGTCGTGTGGGGCCAGCTGGGGCCTTTCCTCTGGGCTCGGTGGAGCTGACCTTGGCTGGGCGGACCTGCTGGGGCTGGACTAGCCTGTGTGAGCTCATCCTGTTTTCCCTCCATAACGAGCAGGCTTCTCCGACACTCAGGAGGACAGCTGGTGGGAGTTTGAGGTCACTGCTAGAAAGGGTTGCTCCACGGTGGAATGCACTGCTCTGATGGGATCATTCCCTGAGGGTCACTGCCCCCAGCCCCGCAGACAGGACCCTACGCTTGCTCCTCAGAGGGGTCTTGGGCAAAAGATGGGTCCAGGAAAGGATTTCTGTTCATGCAGGAATGCTGCCCTGCAGCCCCTAGGAACAGGAGCCCAGGCAAGAGCCTGGATGGCTCTAGCATGAGAAGAAATAGGAGCTCACTGTGGGCCCCGCGGCTGCCAGCACCAAGGTGGAGTCGTGCACCTCATCCATGTCATTCCCACGCTGGGACCCTCCGTGCCTCGCTGGGCTCCCACTCCTTGCTCGGGGTGGCTGGCCCCATCTTGGGTGTTTGGCACTTGGGGACAGGGTTAGGAGTGTCCCTTGTGCTCTCCCCTTTGCATGCTCAGCACATCGCTCAGGGTGGGGGTGGGTGCAGAGGGGAAGGGCCGGCAGTGTGGCCGTTTTCTTTTGGAAAGAGAAGGTCTTTCTTCGGGCAGGGACACTGGCAAAGGAACATGGCGCAGGTTTCTCTGACATCTTTATACCCTTTATTTTATCAACATCTGTGGTGTCAGTGGGACCCAAGCTCCCGGGGGATCAACGGCAAGAGGCCCTGTGAGCTGGGGTGTCCCTGTGGACACCTGGGCTTGGGCCTGTGAGTCCACAGGGTCATTCTCCACCCGAGTGGTATCTTTGCCAGACGAGTGACGAGGCCAGGCACTGTGTGACGTCCATTAACATAGAAGTGGCTTTGCATTTGTTAATTATCTTCTTATGAGGTTAATATATGTGCATTGACTGTGATCAACTGTGGCTGGTGCCAAAGGAGAGAAAGCCAGGAGGCCATTATGATATGAATAGAAAGAGGGAATACAAGCAGGAGGTGGTAACTCGAGCTGTCGCTTTCTTTCCACCTGTCCCCTGCTGGTGCAAGGGATCACCTGCTGGATCGCCCTGTATGCGGCGGAGGCGCTCCCCGCCTGCCCTTTCTCCTGCAGGTGTGACAGCCGCAGCCTGGAGGTGGACTGCAGCGGCCTGGGCCTCGCCTCGGTGCCCCCGGACGTGCCCGCTGCCACCCGAACCCTCTTGCTCTTGAACAATAAGCTGAGTGCCCTGCCAAGCTGGGCTTTCGCCAACTTGTCCAGCCTGCAGCGGTTGGACCTGTCCAACAACTTCCTGGACCAGCTGCCCCGCGCCGTTTTCGGGGACCTGACGAATCTGACCGAGCTGCAGCTGCGCAACAACAGCATCAGGACCCTGGACAGGGACCTGCTGCAGCACGCGCCCCTGCTCCGCCACCTGGACCTGTCCATCAACGGCCTGGCCCAGCTGCCCCCTGGCCTCTTCGATGGGCTCCCGGCTCTGCGCTCCCTCTCGCTCCGCTCCAACCGCCTGCAGAACCTGGACCGGCTGACATTTGAGCCCCTGGTGAGCCTACAGCTGCTGCAGGTTGGGGACAACCCCTGGGAGTGTGACTGTAACCTGCGTGAGTTCAAGCACTGGATGGAGTGGTTCTCCTACCGAGGTGAGCACAGCCCTGCCCCGGCCGGAGGGATTGGGAGGATCACTCTGGGCCCGACGCCTTTTCCTGGTGGCCGGGCGCCGACTCAGGGAGCAGGTCGGGGAAGAAGGGGTGACCCTACCTCTCTGCCAGCTGGGCTGGAAGAGCCACAAGCCTCACCCCTTATGCTGAGCCAGCAGGAGAGGCCGGTGCTGGTCCCCTCCTCCCTCGTTACCCCTTTGTGTTGGGTGTCCAGCCAGGACTTACTGTAACCCGACCTCCCTCTCCGGGTAGGTTTAATGAGGGAGCTTAAGGACCCAGTGTACTTTTTCTGGAATCTGCATCCAGGTATGCCTTTGGGCTTCCCCAGCGACGTAGAGGGAGGAAGAAAAAACTACCCTTCTGCTGAGTACTGTAGCCGCCTTAAATATCTGCCCTCTGGGAGGGTGGGATGCAACGGGCCCTGCAGATAAACCGAATTTCCCTTTGCTGAGGGCGCCAACCTCCTCCCCCAACAAGCTTATTATCAAAACCTTCTAATAAGAAGGCAAATGGTTTAAGTTTTACTTTCTTTCCTTCCGTTTTTCCGCAACCTGGGAAAGTTCTGTGATGACCTACGCAGCAATCACGTGATGTGGGAAACGGGGGTAAATGGTTGCACTCGGTGCTAGATGTGGCGGGGCTGGGTCTGAACTCTGGCCCTTCTGTCTCCTCGCTGTGTCATCTGAGAAAGTTAGTTCGGCCTCTCTGTGCAGTGCCTGTCTGTGAAATGGGAAGAAACAGTGTCTGTCTCAGGGTCGCTGTGAGGATTATGTAAGGAAACGCATGTACAGTGTCTGGAAGGTGCCCAGCGCGAAGTAAGCGCTCAGTAAAACCTCCCCGTAGTTGCTCGCTGTCAAGTAGCGGCCGAGCATGACGTGAGCTTCACAAAACACAGCGTGTGCCCAGCACACAGCGGATGTTCCGTGAATGCCGGGTGAATGAGTTAATATAAAACTCTGAAAATAACGCCAGTGCTTTTCACTGCGGTCTTACCACTTTCGTTCCATACCCAGCCACTATCTCAGTTATTTCCATGATATTCTCATGGGCTAGTTAACTAAAAACATTTTCCAAGCTATAAAGTGCCATGAAATGTCAGTCAATATGCTAATTCGCCCGTTTCTGTGAGTATGGAAGTAATGATTAATACCCGTACGGTTTCCAGTCGACAAGTATCTTTTCATGCACATTATCTGTTTTAGTCCTTGTGGCAGCTAGTTGAGATAGACATTCTAATTTTACAGCTAAGAAAACTAAGATTCATAAGTAATTAAATAAATTAAATAATTTTCACAAGATGACACCGCCAGCATTCACCCTCGGGTCTTGAGTGGGAAAATCAAGTCGAGACCCTGTCAGCACCAGCTCGGCGTGCCCGGCAGTGCTGATGCGCTCGCCAGATGTGAGGCCTGCTGCAGGCCGCCCGCGGTCCGTGTGTCTGCACACAGACCAGCGCACCAGCCTTAAGAAGCACCTCTGTCCTCCCCTACGGTCAGCAGGAACTGGATTCCCAGCACAAACAGGCCTGGATGGGAATGTGCATTTTTCAGACCTTCTCGATAGTAGAGTTGCTCTCACCCTTGCACTCCTTAAAAACAAAACCCTGGGAAGTTTTCCCCAGCACCCCAGGGAAGACTGATGTCTACTGCACGAGGAGGCTTGCGGCAGATGGCTGGGAGAGGGTGCTGGCAGTGACGGAGTGGCTGGAGCCGAGTGCGTCCCGAAGGGGCTGGCGCCTGCATCTAGAGTCCCTCAGAAGCCAAAAGAGGGCCCAGATCCAACCTTCACTTCCTAGGGGACGTCTGGGCAGATTATTGTCCTTAGCCACCCTCTTTCTCACCCGCCCCTGTTCTGCGTCTATGTCTCCCGGTGACCGTGGAGGCTGTCACCACTGCCATGAAGACATCACACGAGCACAAGTGCCCCGAGCACCCACACCGCCTCCCTCGTCAGCGTCAGCCTCCTCTCCTGGCCGTTCCGACGCCTTTGCACTCAGAGGCGCTGTGGCCGGGGCACTGATGGGGCCACTGGATTGCTCTGAGACAGGACAAGGAAAACCTTCCTGCCCAACTGCTTCCCTCCCTGCTCCAAGAAGGGAGGTGCCTATTCTTAAGCAACCAAAAGGTCCTGCAACCAAAAGGGGCAGCGGTGGAAGCAGTGGCTTTTGACTTTTGTCCTTTTTGTGCAAGGGCAGAGCCGGGAGGGATGAGGTGCTGTGTTGAGAAGAGTCCTGGGCCCACAGAACGGCAAAGAGCAGGCAGGGTCGGCCCGAGTCTGGGCCGGGTGCTCGGCTCTCCTGGCATGATGACCCCTCGCTGAGCACCTCCCCCACGGTAGCACCGTCTCACTGTGACCCTACAGAGGGCAGCTTGGCTGAAAGGTTGTGCGCTTCTCTGCAGGCAGAGAGTGATGGTAATACCCACTTCCCAGGGCTTCCGCAGAGACTAAATGGCACAGTGTACGTAACTCACTGTGGCGCTTGGCTCAGCCGATGCTGTTTTCCCTCCTCCACTTCCTCCTCTATAGACGGTGGTTCCAGGATCGACTACATTGCGAT